>JAVQJG010097627.1:0-16229 GCA_036024015.1 Craterocephalus amniculus
TTTTGATTCCTTTGGGGGGGTAGCCAAAATTTCCTGAGTTTTCAGATATGTTCAGGCCCCCAAAAATGCCCACGGATAGGCGGAAGAGACATGAAAAATAATAAAAAAAAGAAAAAAAACGAGAAACACTTGCATTTCAATAGGCCTTCGCACCGCCTTCGGTGCTCGGGCCTAATAAACATTTGACGTATGTTTGCCCGCAAGCGTCGGTCTACGTCTTCTTGTCCCGCTAGGGCTTCCGTAGTTTGCGTGAGGAAACAACGTTTTTAGCTACCTTGTTGTACGTCCTTTTATGGTATGTATTTTGTTTTTCTTAATCAACTTAATAGTATTTTACGTTAACTTTTTTTTTAAATCACTATTTCTAGGTTAGATAAAACCGTATTTTATAGGAAATGCATTTAGCGACAGCAGGTGCTACACGTGTCGTTCAAAGGACAGATCACGTTTACATCATCGAGCTTTAGTCAGCGTTAAAAACGGTAAAAATCGGTTCAGGTTTTGTTGTCGGCTTTGAACTGCAGTATTTTCATGTTCTACATAGAAAGAGGGTGAGTGAGAGTTGCTAATAATGAATTAGAACAGTTAATCATCGTCTTCGTGTCCATGGATAATGTTTGGATCGCCGTCCACAGCAGACAGTAGTTTTCCCCTTCACACCCGGATAGGCAGAAAAACAAGGGAACAATGACAACTTCTGCCATCTGCCGCTCCATCTTTGATTTGTGCTCAAATGAAGAAATTTTTGAGTTAAGGGAGGTGAATCCCGTCCTGAAGGAAGCTGTAAACACGGACCCAGCTGCAGACTGTACGTATGAAACCCAGCTGTTGTGTTCTGCTGACAATGAATGAGAATAACTAGTCTAGTCTAACACGAAGGGAAAGACCCAGAAGATGACAGACTGGAAGAAAGCAACCTTCCAAGAGAGGTGTCTGACAAGATGGTCTGTTCAACCTGCAAATGCCCATTTAATAACCGTGAGGAACAGGTGACCACATGGCCTCAAACACTTCTGGATCCATTTAGACAAAGATGTGTTGTTTGACTTAGTGTCACTATAATATGCGTTGTGTTTTACAGAGAGAGCACTACAAGCTCGACTGGCATCGGCTTAACCTACGACGAAAGATGGGAGGGTTGCCTCCCCTTACAGCAGAAGAGTTTGAGAAAAAGACTGGGGCTGGTGAGGAAACCAGAGTTCTTCACATCTTGCTGCAAGTTTAACAAAAAAAGGCTCTTTAACAGTTTCTGTTGGCATTTTACAGGAGACCTGTCGAGTATCTCTGGCTCAGAGTCGGATTCAGAGTCGGAGGACTTGGATAGTGATGACGGTGGAACAAGCAGAAATGTCTCTGCCGTTGAAAATGAACATTCAGTTGAATCCTCAATTACTGCTCGGCTCTCCAGTAAGGTAGTTTTCCAGAACTCCGCAGGAGAATTTCTATCCGTCTACCGCTGTGTGCTGCCGGAAAAGGTAAGATTCAACAGTACAGTACTGGCTGATCTGTTCCCAATCACTTAGTTTCTTTTCTCACTCCATGTTTTGACTTTGCAGTCAGCTGACAAGCCTGATGCAGTAGCATCTCTGAAGCTCATGAGTACAAAGACAGTGTGGGTCATCCTCATGACAGGTGGAGGCCATTTTGCTGGTGCGGTCTTTGAAGGGTAAGTGTTGGTTTGTTTCCCGCAAGTCACATTTGATGGTTGGAATGAATTAAGAGCGCAAAATGCAAGTCATCACAACGTGTTTGTGTTTTAGAAAAGAGGTCCTTCAGCACAAAACCTTCCATCGGTACACAGTGCGAGCAAAGAGAGGCACTGCTCAAGGACTCAGAGATTCTCAGAATCGCAGCCACACGCCAAAGTCTGCAGGAGCGGCTCTTAGGAGATACAATGAGGCAGCACTTGTTAAGGCAAGGTCACAGTTTACATAGCAGCTCATCATTTTAACTTCAGAGTAACATGCCAAGTGGCCTTGTCAGGCTGATTCTGAAAATAATTTAATCCAGGGCAACAAAGTGGATTCAAAATAATGAAAATCCTGTTGATGTTTCATAATTGTGGTGGAATTTTTCAGAGTTTGTGTCAGAGTAGCTGTCTTTGTAACAATATTGCTGATATATTTATCTGATCTGCACATTTCTCCACTTCTGCATTCAACTGATCTCACCTTTTTAACACATTTCTATATGTGATCAGTACCCCACATAAGCGCTGGGTGGTATCCTCTCAGCAGGTTTCCTGAAGCTACGACGGCTTGTTTTACAAACTGGGGGATCTGAAGGGCTACATAAAGATTTACTATAAGAAAAATACCATTTTCTTTTTCTTTAATGGGGCTGGGAATGACCACTAGAGGTGCTGTTTGAAAAGTGTTGCCCTCTAAAACACTTGTAGTCCATGTGCAGTTTCTTCAATATTCCTTTAACTTTTTTTTTCAGGACATTCAGGACCTGGTGGTAACCTGGGCCGAACATTTGAGCAAAGCCTCGGCAATATTCGTACGAGCCCCCAGCTACAACAGGACCATCTTTTTCAGTGGCCGGGCAGCTCCCCTTGACAAAAAAGACCCAAGAATTCACACACTCCCCTTTGCTACTCGGCGCGCAACATTTCGGGAGGTGCAGAGGGTTCATGAAATGCTCTCTACTGTTCATGTGTATGGTAAGCTCAAGTTTGTGTTTGGAGTAAGAGCATGCTTTCTTCTTCTTCTTTCTGTACATGAAATATATAAAGATGACATCATCCAAACTGTCACACTGCAGGGAAAGACACAGATATGTCTGCAGTCTTATGTCCATCGAAGAAAGTTTGGAAGAAATCTGTCAAACCTAAAGTGGACACAAACACTGATCAAGAAAAAGGTAGGTTTTAAGGATATATGTCTTTTAAACTGCACTTAATATTTAAGCAGTTTAACTTGGATGGAACTTTATTGCTGGCATTAGGAGAGGAAAACAATGACAGGTCAGATGATGAAGGAGGGGAGATCCAGCTGGAGATGGTAGAGCTCACTTTAGGGACACTAGGCCTCAGGGAATCGGAAATTAATCCTTCCAGACACAGGAGGAGGAGGAAGAAGAAGAAGAAAGAAGCCAAAAACCAAAACGAGGGTAGGTCTGGATCTGCGTATTCTGATGCAAGTGGCTATAAAGCCCCCTAAAATTCTTCTTTTATAAAAAAGAAACTTTGCAAATTTAACAAAACCCCATCTGGTGTGCAGCAGAAACAAGTCACATAGAAGTCGATGATGAAGACAAGCTACTTGAGCCCAAACCAGCTGCAGAAGAAAAAAACTCCACACAGAAGATAAAGTCTATGAAAAATAAGAAGAGCAAATCAGAGAGCAAGAAACAAGAAGATGGTGAGTACAGATGTAAATAAGTCTGGTTGTCGGACATGTTTTCATCTTTTTAACTGCGAAGCTCTAATATGCAAAATGTCACTCTGTCTTTGTCTTAAAGCTGCGGATGATGAGACATTGGAGTATGCCATGAGGGATGAGCTCTTCACAGCCTGCAAGGTTGGAAATGTGAATGCCCTCTGTAGCCTTCTGCAGCCGCCTGAGAGCTGTGAACAGTCAGAGAGCAGCTCTTCCTCTGTTCCAAGTCCTCCGACCCTCCTGAATAAGCCTATAGACTCGGCAGGGTTCACACTGCTGCATGTTGCTGCAGCAGCTGCACAGAAGGAGGTGATCCGGCTGCTCCTGGATTCAGGAGCAGATCCAGCCTGCAGGTACAAGTAGTTATATATAGTCCACTGTTTCATTTATTATTTACAGCTGTTGAGGTTCATTCAGTTCGTCTGATCTTAACTTTGGCATTTTTGCAATAACCCTTTACAGGGACAAGAAAGGCCAGACTCCGTATATTGTCGCTCCTGACAAAGACACCAGAAACGTCTTTCGTAAATACATGGGGGAGAATCCTGAAAAGTATGACTACGGCAAGGCGCGGGTAAGAGTTAACTGTCTGATTTCTGACCTACTTTGTTTTACATACTAGCAGAGAACTCATTGATTTTCTGTTTTGCAACTCGAGGTCCCCGGGCCACTGACAGCAGAGATTGAATCCAAAAAAATGGAGAAGAAAAAGGCACAAAGAGCTCAGAAAAAACAGAGAGAAAAGGCGCAGGAGGAGGAGAAGAGGAAACAAGAGTTGGAGGCAGAAGAAAAGAGGAAGTTTGCAGCCCTAACGGATCGCGAAAAGGTGGATACATTTATATTGGAACGGTGAGTTTTGCTTAAGAAATTTATGTTGATGTTAATTCTTTGCTTTTTGACCAGAGAGCTCTAGCTGCAGAGAAGAGGTTTGCACAACAAGTTGCTGCAACAGAAGTAAACTTTTCTAATGTCACGTAAGTCCCCAACAGCCATCTTTACATTACTTTACCATCATGTTTACATTCGGAGACTGTAAATGGTTATTTTATGAAAGAATGGGCTGGAATTTGGTGTGATTTTCTACTTTTGCTGTGTGTTTTTGTTTTTATGAACAGGAGGTGCTGGTCCTGTGGGGAATCTTTGCTCGGGAAGACCCCCTTTCACTACTTGGAGTATTCATTCTGTACTCCGCGCTGTGTTCAGGTCCATCGTAAAGCAAATGTCCCACCAGGAAAGACCTAGTACTTTTGTGGAAGCTCCCTCATTATTGTAACATACATGGGATTTCTACACTGTAAAAACACTTTTCAAATATAATTTAAATGGCAAAAAAACTGGACAAATAGACTTGATTTAATGAAAGAAAGGTATAATTTATATACAGTATAATGAAATGAAATTACAAGCAATTTCAAAAATGTAAAAATGCATATTTTTCCACAATCTTCCTGAATAATAAAACTCATTATTTGACAGTCATCATTCATTGACTGTTGTGTTTAAAGGAGCTGACAGTGGGTGTGATAGGGAATTCAGGAACATATGAAACACTGACATGTGAAGTGATAGAGAATGACAATAGCATGGAAACTGTGTAAAACCAAACGTTGTTCCTCTGAGTGTTTGTTGGGTTAACTGCTTAAAGGTTTATAGATGCTTTGCTTAAAACCAAATGAATTCTTACAAAGATGCTTCAGGGAGTTACTGATGAACTCTGTCAAGACTTCCCAGCTGTGGCGTTCAGCTGAGGTCTGTCCATGAAAAGAATCCGCAGGTGTGCCGGTGCCCCCTCCAACTCCAGCACTGTGATGTTGTTGGGACGGGTGGCGCTGAGCAAGGGTCCAGGGATATATAGAGTTTGCTGGGGGCCCCTGGCGGGCCAGTATCGTCCCAAGTTCACACCATTAATCCAAACCTGACCCTGATCGATCAAAATAGAGACATGAATAAGAATGTACTCTTCCTTTGAAACATGTCTTCAAGCCAGTAAGTAGCTCAATATATGCTGCCTGGCCCCTAAAAAAGTTGCCATCCAAAATTTTATTTCCATCGAGTGCTGCATTAATTTTTCACCCAGAGCTTGTATTGATGATTTGACCTCTTCTTATACAGACTAACATCTTTTCTACGACCATGGGAAGTGTTTACACATAATTCTTAGTTGTTTGAAGGATAAATTTGTTTTTTTTCAATGTGGACCTATTTTCTAGCATGAAATAAAATCATTTACTCATCCAGACAGTTTTGGTGTAACATGAACTCCTTTGGGAGATATTTAGATCCACTCGCGATCAGCGTACATCCAATATATTGGGAGTGAACGGGGCCAGCCTCTTAATATGGCAATTTCTGCCACAAAACTTAATTTCACCAATGTTTTGTTATGAATCGCTGGTCTGATCCCTCTGTGAACTCAAGCGGCTTGCAGTTGCGTTTTTGTGGGGATCTGTCGTTATTTACAGCCATGAACTTCGATGATGTCATTTCCGGGCCGCATCACAGTGCCTGTAATGGCTGTAAATAACAACGGATCGCCACAAAGTTGCAACTCCAAGTTGCATAGAGCTCACAGAGAGATCGGATCAGAGATTCATAAAAACACATTGGTTAAATGAAGGAGTTTTGTGGCAGAAATTGCCTTATTTAGAGGCTGTGCGAGCTGGCCGCGTTCACTCCCATTATATTGGATGCACGTTCATCCAGATTGTAATCTTTGTTTTGGTCAGGCAGCATATTTGTATTACCTTCGTCCATTCATTGAGTTTGAGGAAGGTGTCCCATGCGAGGCCTTTTGATTGTAAAGTCCCCATGTAGAAGGCTGGTCCAGCCAAAGGCTCTCTCTTTGCGGCTGGGACGGACCTCCGATTGCCTGAATGAGGCCACCCTCTAGCAATGACTCCATCAATGTCCAAAGGATATATGTTCCAGTTAGTCAGTACGTCTTTACCCAGGACCAAGTTGCTCAATAGGCCCTAGAAAGAACATATTGTTTACAAGCTTGCATTTGTATTCTGTGTATGTTCGTATTACTCACATAAACAACCATAAATGGGCAACTGGAGTAACTTTAACAATTTCCAAAGAGACTACAGCTTCCAAATGAAACTGTAATAGTTTTGTTACTTGTCTACTTGTTCTTTAGACTTCAGGCACCAGGAATTTATTCTCTATTTGACACTGTATCCTTGCCTTGTAGTCATTGATCTTGTTGCCAAAGTTAACTCTGCCCATGTTTTCAATAAGGATGTCCATCGTGTCCCCCTGCTTCCCTGTGACATTCATCACCAGCGCAGTGTCTCTCTCCAGCAAACCCTGAAAGACCTGTTCATACAGATTGAGACACATTACAGTGACTATAGGTGGGGGGCAAAAAAAGAGTATCTGACAAACATGGAAGCTTTGGTCTTAACCTGTGATGTTTTTTTCCCAAACCTGGTTCCCTGATTGGCTAGACAACAAAAGTTCACAGTAAGCCCTTACCCCATTGACGGACACATATGCACGGTCATGAACCCCATTCAGTGGAGAGATAAGTGGCGTGGGCTCTGAGAGGTCCTGCGGCAGCGTGGTGTGATACAGCATGTATCCATAGTACTGAACACAATAGACATGACAGGTTGCAGACACAACAGTCCAGAAGTTCTCCATGTTTCAAGAGGTTTACTGTCACTAGAATAATCTTCTCTTTCCTGCTGTTGGCCTCAGACACCATACCTGTTTCATCTCTTCAAATGTCAGAGGATACTCAGATTTGACTGGACCAAGAGGGGAAATTGTGTCCAGCACTTTGCTCATACTTCCAACCTGTAAAAGTCCATCAATATTAGACATTTCAAACATTTTAAAGCATGATTCTCAGCGATGACATCCTGAAATGAATTATGTTACCTTTTCCAGAGTGACAAAGCCATAGGCAAACTTAGGAGTTGCTGGTGGCATGGGGCCAGAAGGAACCTCTCTGAACTAATGAGAAAGGCTGATTAATTAATTATGTCTTAATCAGGATCTCATCCTTAGCGGGTGGGTGCTCAGATCAGTTGTACCTGCTTTATGACATCTCGGATGGCCAACAGCTTCTCTGTGGGGTCTCCAGCCTCTGTCAGCGGGGCGTCGTAATCATAACTGGTGACCACTGAGCGAAACCTTGAGTCGTGATCAGCACCTGCACAGGAGCAGAGGAGAATTACACTGAAACCAGTGCATCACTTGGCTTTTATCCCCTTCTAAATCATTTCCAGATTAAATAAGTTAGCACTTAGACACTAATAATAGGAAGAGATTACTTTACCACTCCAGTAGCCAAAGTTTGTTCCTCCTTCAAACATGTACCTGAGAAGAAAAGGGGTAGATTACCATCATAAAAGTTTTTATTCATATTCCCAGTTGCTATCTATATAAAAAATGTGACCCAAACTAGTTGTTGAAAGTGAGTGAGACATATCTGGGTTTGCTGTTAAATGGCACATAGAAAAGGCAGGTAAGATTCAAAGCTGTTATGTGCCCTGGCCTTACACTAGATCAACCGGATTTTTACAAAGAAGAAAGTTTGAAAGGACCGAGGGTGATGGGAGACATACATGTTGACGTTGGCCCCCATGGTTAGCATTTCTTCAAGCACTCTGCTAACCTTCTGAGTGTTAACCACTGCATGCTGATCTCCCCAGTGGTCCAACCAGCCTGTGTAGAACTCAGAGTTTACCTGTAATATAAAACAAAAGTGTTAGTCACGTTAAGCATCACTAAATGTCAATTTGATAATTAGTGAATTGGTGTAAAATAAACCAGAGGTCCTCGAGGTTCAAATCGCCTCTGCCGATTGAAAGCTGCTGTAATGTTGGTATCTGAGGAAGGAGAAGAAAAACTAATTATATATATATATATATATATATATATTATATATATATTCTGGTATTCTGAATACATTATCAGAAAATACCAACCTGTACCAAAGTCTACTGTTGCATATAATCCTTCCAGGGTCCCACATGCCATTTCCTTGTCTGTGTTTCCATCAGTAGTGAACAGGACGACATCCTCCCCCAGAAAGAAGCGAAACAGTGTTCGCAAGTGACGCATGTAGTTGTAGTCGCAAGCATAGTAACTGCCATATTCATTCTCAACCTGCAGTTAAGACAATCTATTAAAACCAATAATGACACACTAGAACTGGGCAATATATCAAGATTTTTAAATATATCAAGTTTTTGTCATCCAAGGTTTATAGAATGAGGTAATATCGTGTATATCGTTAGCTTGTTTTGAGTTAAAATATCTCTGTATCCTTGATATGGTCATTGAAAAGTATTTTTTTATTATTTTAATACATATGTACTTTAATTTCAGTAAAATATTTTAATACATATGTGCTTCTGATGCTTAATAAAAGGGCATTTGGCACCCAAGGCTGTAAATTTAAATAGTTTTTTTTGTTTTCTTGACAAAAAAAATTATATTGAGATAAATATTGTATATTGTGATTAAGGAAAAACTCACAATATACACAGTATCATTTCTCATCGAGAAATGAAAAATGGTTCATATCGCCCAGCCCTATGACACACAAAAATGACCCTCTCAGCACTCTACCTGGACGGTGATGATGTTGCCACCATTGGTGTAGAGCCAAGGTTTCATTTTCGGGAGGAGGGTAGCAAGCCAGTTGCTGACTGCCTGCAAGTAATCTGGTACAGAAGTAAACAAATCAAAATTTTGAAAAAAAAGAAAGACAACACTTCAAATGAAATGGCACATAGATGCATGTGCTACCTGTGTCCGCTGAGCGAAGTATGATGTTTGGTTTTTGAAGTAGCCATGCTGGTAATCCACCCTGGAGCATAATACAATTAACAAATAACATGTTAAGAGTTCTCTGTTAGCCATTTTCAGAAAATACCCCAAAGGGCACTTTACTGTATTGATGACATATAATATTAAAAGTAAAACTAAACTGTTCCCTTCATGGTGCAACATATGATTGCATGATAACACTGGGTGTCACAGTTGAGCAGCAGAATGGAAAGAAAACCCCAAAACATACCAAATACAAAGCCTGAACAAAGCTGACTCTAATAGTACAGTTCCTTTTCAGCATTTCTGATGAAAAATTTACTTTTTTCCCCACTTTTTGACAAAGAAAATTCTGAAAGTTCCAGGGAACCTTCATGGTATGGACTCACATGAAAGCCTGGGTGGACTGTCTACCATAACAATTTTTAAAAGCACTGCTTATAACAGACAGGCAGAAAGACTTCTCAGGGTCAGGACTTCACTTTGTCTTTACAAAGAAAATGCTTTTTGTTAAGCCTCAAAATGTATTAATTTTATGCATTATTTTGGGAGGAATGATGTTTATAATAACCTTTTATTTTCAAGGCAAAAAATGTGTCATTAAATTAACAATTAATTTGATTATTAATGACTCTTTGTGGTCATGACAGATTATTGTATCATCTTATCTGCAAAGGCAAATTGCTCACTAAATTATAATTCATTTATAATGTATATCTCACTAGATTCCGCTAGAGACACAACAATGACATAGAAAAATAAAACTTTTCACCATTTCCCATTCTGCACAGATGTATGGTCCTGGACGCAGGATGACCAGAAGGCCCGTCTGGTTGGCCAGATCCAGAAAGTGCTCCAGATCTCTGTCTCCTGTGAAGGTGTGGACTCCCTGCGCTTCCTCATGGAAGTTCCAGGGCACATATCTGTTGAAATAGAGAGAAGCATGAAAGTGGGATGCTTGTTGTGGGAAAAAAATGATCTCCTTGTGTTCAGCTTACACCTGGATAGTATTGAGTCCAGTCATGTACATCTTCATAAGACGGTCCTTCCAGTAGTAGCGCGGAATTCTGGAGTAGTGGATACTACCTGAAATGTACTGAAAAGGCTTCCCATCTTTCAGGAAACAGTTGTTTTTATAGTCTATGGAGAAGGTCCTTTTTGTAGAGCCCTATAAGAAAATCATGACAACTATATTAAGGAAAATACTGAGGTAAAGCAGCAATGTGGAACTCATAACAGAGTCAAATATTTGGCCACACTGGAGACAGATGATAATCAGTGCTTGTTGTGAAATATCTATCTGAAGGTGATAGTGTGTTTCTAAACTGACAGAAAAAGTTTTAAGAAACAACAAACCATAAATGATCGAGTGACTTGACTTTTACAGTAGTTTAGTAAACTTTTAGTTTTCATCTTACCAAATTTCCACCGACAGCAGAACAGGAAAGACTCACTGCAACGAGGATTAAAAGAGCAGCAGCAGTGTGAGCCATGTCAGCTGCCTCCCTGTAACAGACTAATCTAAAGCACGTGCATCACTAACTTTTATTAATGTGTTGTACCAGCCTTGATACTCCCCTTTACTCTCCAGCGTGTCTGTTAACTGAGGAAGCAGTGCTGCAGTCAGCGTCCTGCCCGCTGCAGAAACACTGTCATGTGATGTTCACTGGCTGTCAGCGGGGTCCTAAAGTCTGACCTATTCAGCACTAACTCGGCATGATACAGGATGACTGATGGCCTGGAATCTGTAATTTATATGCTAATACTACTTAATTCTGACTTTCAAAAAAATCACCAAGAAAAAAAAAAGTATAATTGAAAAGAAAAGACTTGGTCTGAAGAGTCCAAGTGAGATAGTTAAGATATATAAACACATTTGAAAATGTTAAGGGTGGGATAGTTTGTGTATAGTTTGCCTTTAAGATTTCATTATCTCGGAAAACGTTTTATCATGGCAAAAAAGAAGCAAATATCAAAACAAAATATTGAAGAATAAACTACAGTGTAAAACTCAATCAACTTTCTGTTTTGCTGTACCAAACAGGCCTATATCTATACCTTTCAACATTATTCTGAACAAACCCAAATGATGATGATGTGAAACCTAAACGAAGTTAATGAATACATAAATTAAGGCATAATCAAGTCACCATGGTCACTATATGATATGATGCTCTCACAACATGCAGTCATGCCATGCATTCTGTTGGCTGAGAACAATTCCCATTGTGTTTGTTATGGTATAATAACAAAGCAGCCAGTTCACGAAGGGGTTGCTTTATCATAGCTTTAGGACAGAGCTCTGTCTGAGCATCTTTTCATGGTGCTTGAATGATAATTACATGTCAATGCACCCTCACATATAAAGAAAAACTAAATAAATTATTGTTTTGTTTTTTTAATGAGCTATTTTTGTCTTGAAAACTCCTGTAGTACATATGCCATATGTGAGAACATGTTTGAGTAACCTTAATAATTCAATATGCAGTGAGGTATGTTAAATTAAAGGCGTTTATTTTGTACTCTTCTATGGACACTAGATGGTGCTATACCTTTAGAGTACATAGCTGCACTATTACTGATATATTTTCATAGATTTTAGTCAGGACGATTGGTTTAGCTGCTTTCAGCTAAATTTTCTTGATAAAGATGGAAGGTTTTCTTTTTTTTGAGATTTTTAGTCCCTGTATCAAAGGCAGTTTGTTTTCAAGTTGATACTAAAAGAAAGCTCAAAGCTGCTGACAGGACACATTTGCTGCTGGTGTATACAGTACATCGTGTGGTTACAGAGAGCTCTTAAATCGGAGCAAAGTGACCAATGCTGTAATGTGAAGTGGGAACAACATCTCCATCTAACATGTAAACACAAGGCAATTAAGCATGGCAATATAGATTAATAATGGCTGCTGCCTTCTCACTGTACTTATACAGCAGCAAACACATACGCTTTTATGCTTTTTCTCTCTTTTTTCTAGTGCATTCCCATTTCAGTAATGATTCTTAACTCAAAAACCCATTTCCTGCACTTTGCGCATTAGTCTCAGTCTTAAAAGAATTGGAAGGGATTCTCACAATAGCTAATGACAAGTGATCTCAAGTGCAGATAACACAATTGCTTTGTAGGCCATTTGGTTACTGTCAGAAACAGTTAATTGTCCTGGGAATGAGAGGAGGAACAGCAATCATTTGGTTGTAACTTGGACATGAGCCTGATGGTGTCTGGAGAAAATCTGCCTGATTTTTGCCTGAGTTTGTAGAAAATGGATGTTTAAACAACAAAAAACAGTCTTAGCATCTAAAACATTGAAGGTGTGACAAAGAAGTGAGACACTAGAGCAAAACTGAAAGTCTTGATGACAGGATTTAAAATATAATAAACACCAGAGACACACCTTGTCATCACTGCAGTCGGTAACATTGTCAGATGAGAGACGGTTACATTTACTACCATTTCTACCACCAAGTCATTTGCCAAGTTCCAATTTTTAATTGCTACGAAGTTATAAGGGCAAACCAGACCAATGCCTGAAGGCTCTCTCTTTAGCAGGATATGCAGAGAAACACTCACCCTAGGGCTGGGCGTCACCTCAATGAAGTCATCTCCCCAGAGTCTGTAATTAAATTGAACCCTCCCGTCTGTCAAACCACCCCCGGAGCTATCCCTCTTTGTTGTGTCTGGTGGAGGCAGGTGTATCCATAAAAAAACCCAACAAAACACACACATAAAACTGGTGAGGGTGAAGGTATAACAATGTTATAAACAATAGAAATGAAATGAGAAGTGGAAATCAACAGATAGTAAGCAATGCATTTTAGACTTGATATTTGATAAAATTCTTGTTTTGGGAAAACAATCAGTCTTCTGATAAGAAAGATTGAATAAGCTTATTTTTTTGTACATTAGTTGAAAGTGTCACCTTTAGCTCATACTGATGACTTTCTACTGTGTCTTTGTCCTCCTTTACAATTTCAACTTAATTTATAATCATCAGTTTAGATGATTAGCTCTAAATCATCTGTTCTTTGGAAAAAAATAAACAAATGCAACATGAAGATTTAGAGAGCTCCAAACCACCGATAAAACATAAGTGTTCCACCAGAAGTCCAACATTAGAATTTCACGCATAGCCCTTTTTTATAGCCCTTTCTTGAATATTGGTGTAAATATGTATTGACTCAGTGGTGTACATCTTAATCCCCTATGTGTAGATTATTAAAAAAGCAGTTCTGCATCATCATTTTCAGTCATGGAGTCACAAAGGGTTCCCATTTAAACACACATTTTTTTTAAATTACACACTCCTAAATTCCAAAGAATTTGTCCCAGTCTTATCCTAATTACACTTAGATCTACCCCTCAGTCTAAAAGCAAAAACCTCAGTGATCCATGATTGCTAGGCTTTCTTCTTGACCTGCCTGACTTGGATGAGCTATTCTGTATTAATACCAGCTTGGCAGTCACTGTCCAATTAAAGGCAGATGCAAAGTAACTCAACAATTTATAATTATCATGAAAATAACTACTAATTTTCAAAGCCGAAACATGTATTTTACTGCCAGCCATTGGTCTGATCAAAGAAGGCTAATCAAAAAGTCCACACTGAACAAAGACAGACAGCTTTCATGATTTAAAGAGGAAAAAACATATCACTCCAGAGCCTGTCTACTTTTCAAAAGTTTTTTAAAATATTGATTTATCTGCCTTTGGTTTTACCTCATCATTTTAACTGTATATCTATAACTTGAAGATGCTGTGCAGCATCACTGACTGTCCCAGAAATAAACCTTGCAAGCAGGTGAATGTTCAAACCAAAGCGGGGAAATAAGATGATGTCATGTTAGCTGGTTTTTGTGTTTCCTCTTGAATATTATTCATAACCTGTTATTTTGTTCTTGGTGGTCTTCTATATAATTTGCCACTTCATCTTACCATCACATCACTACTTTTTAAAGACGCCCACTTTTTCCACCACTGATTACATATGAACAGCAACTCTGCACACGTAATTATCTTTCCACATTCAAACATATAAGGTAACTGTCACTGATACAGTAAGTGTGAGTGATGTAACTGTTATCGGGGAAACTAAATGCTGAGCTGCCTTTCATATGGTTGAATCATGTGGTGTGAGACAGAACTGCAGAAAGCCCCAGAAGTCTGTTGAGCTCAGGACATTGAGAGGAATGTACCTTTGTTGCTTTCTCAGGCTCTGAATGACCAGTGAGTCACTGCTGGGCTCACTGGCTAATACTCTGGAATCTGAGAGAAATTAGTTCTGAGAAGCTAAACAGTAAACAAAAAACATACCGATAGCAAAAGTCTCCTGATATGTTTGCAGTGCATGACTGATTTAACTTGCTTGTTGTTTTTTTAAAGTTTTTGCATGGTTGGCATATTTTTACAGGTTTATCAAAAAAGCTAAGACATAAGAACAGATTGAGGACTGAATCCATGCTGTGGGAGTACTGAAATAAGAAACTCTACAAACAAACAGGAAGTTGACAGTGTGGGGAGCATGGGAAAAGTGTGAGCTAGTTCTCATCCTTCCATATTAAAGATAGTATGGTATGTGTTTGGCATGCAAGCACATCTGAGGAGGATTATTTGCAATGAAATTCCTTGTGACATTCTGGTGACTGGACTTCCACTTCCACTATTACACTTAACCCAGAGGTCAATCGTAGCCGACAGAAAAGACATTTCTGCTGTGTTAATCACATGAAAATAGAAGATTGTTATACAATGTAAGACGTAGTAATTAATAAATCAAGAGTTTCTTGTTTATGATATTGATTTTATTTCCCAGAAAGGTAGGTAATGATGTAGCCTAACCCCACTGGTAGTGATACAGAGAGAAAGAGAAGCTAATACAACAGGTCAAACAGAGAGAAAAGTAAATAAAGAAAATAGAAACTGAAAAACAGTAGTGCTTGGAGATTTAAACTTGAGCATCTTAGCCTGTCACTCAGCTGTCTTACCAAGACCCTGCATCTCCTCCCATGGATCAGGAATTTAGGGTGATTTCGTAAAGCTATAAAATGTTCAGTGTTTGACCCGTGCTAGGATGAGTTGGCGGAATTGTTTCAATTAGGTTTCTTAAATATAAGAGTTTCTATTTAATTTCCTTTTGAGGGAAAAGGAAGATTTTAAGGATACTGAAACAAAATCAACTATAATGAAATTAATTATGCTGAGAATGTTTATGTCTCTTTACAGTAGCCAACCCTTTCTCAACAGAGATTGTTGACATATATGTGAGTAATGCCTTCAATTGGAGACAAGTTGGCTCTGTGATGTTCCACTTAATTCAATAAATGCTGAACCAGGATTTGTTATCGACCATATTTACACTTTAATGTCAGGCTGCCTACAAAGTGATGTGATAAAGATTGAATCATTTCTGTTTGATGATATTGTTAGGTGTTCCATTTATATTTCAGCGCGTCTGCTCATCTTTTTTTCATCCATCTTAGCTGAACTATATCAGGTTTAATCAATTTTACCCTCCTCACCACCTTCTCCTTTTTGGATTGCTGCCTGGGTGCGTCCAGTAGTCTAATCCACTGCTCCCCTGACACAGCAGTCCATATCCTGAGGCATGAATAAGCAATCACCACATCAATTTCATTAGTTATGTTTTCCAAAAAAGATAATTACATTGTTATTTCTATTTATTTAAGAGAGAAATCTAATCTTGTAATCTGTCATTTCAAGATCTTTCTGTGCTAAAAAAAACCAACACTTTACCCTGGCACAGTTGTGCGTATCCTAAGAAATGAAAGAGCAATGACCTCATCTATTTTATTAGTTAGATTCAGTAAAAATCATTTTATTTTCCATTCATTTAAGTGAATAAATGAATCATGTAAAGTGTAATTTCAATATCATGTTCTGGATTATCGGTCTTGACCACTGTTTGTACTTTTCAATTCAATGTCTCCTTAAAGGAACTATACCTGATATTATTTTAATCTTTCTAAGAAAAATGGTTTTCTACGTGGTATAGTATGTAGTAAAAGGGGTAATTTCATTACAATTAATGACTCATTGATTGCGCA
>JAVQJG010097630.1:0-10687 GCA_036024015.1 Craterocephalus amniculus
ATAAACTGAAACAAATAATTTATTTCCCGTTTTTTGTCTCTGAGTTTACATTCAGGTAATGTTTAAGTTGACAACTGAGACTCACTTATGTTTCATCTTGTGTCAACAATACCCCAGCAAAGGATTTGTCCTCAATTTATCAAGATTGTCTAATAGGATTAATTATTCCTCTGAAAAGCTGGCCTTAGAATGTAAGTTCATGCTGCCATCTTGTGCTGAAAAATAAGAACTACATGAAGAAAAGATACAGTGAGAGGATCACACCTGTTTGAGCTGTTCAAAACCTAAAATCTGAAAAAGTATATATGAATACAAGTAAATAAATGGCTGAGAAGTCTAAAAACTGCCTAAAATAAAATGCTAAATAAAAAAGAAAAACTACGGGTGCAACATCAGCTATCTAGAAGCTTAATTAAAAGACAAAAAGAAAGAAAAGAGGCGAAGTTTTTGAATCGCTGTCAGCCAGAAATATTCTCTGTAAAAGCACTTTCACACTGCACTTGAAAATCTGCAGTCATTACATAGTGCATTATTTTGATCAAAAAACACAATGATCATGGAAATCAAATTCATTGACCAATATAGTTTTGGACTCACAATAACTTAAAATAAAAATGGAAAGATCACATTACAGGTTGTTACAACTGCTTTGGAAATTCCTGAAGACCATTTAGAAATGAGGTTCAGTAGTGTGTGTGTGTGTGTGTGTGTGTGTGTGTGTGTAGGTGTGTGTGTGTGTGTGTGTGTGTGTGCATGCATGAATTCTCTACAATGTATGGGCATGCTCCTGATGAGACAGGACAATGGATCCTAAGGGATCTCCTCCCAGACATGGATTTGAGAGTATGTGGTGGGACATGGCTGCAGTGGATCAAACAGGACAGGATGTGCCAGAGATGCATGGATTAGATTTCGGTCTGGTGAATGGACAGGCCAGTTCACAGCATCAATGTCTTTGTCATTCAGGAATTACTGACACACCTCAGCCACATAAGGCCGAGCACTGTCATGCGCCAGAAGGAACTCGGGTCCCACTGAAGCAGCATTTGGTCTGGCAGGGATCTGAGGGATCTGTCTGTCTGTCTATCTATCGTGAGAATAGAGATACCAGGTGGAAACTCGCTTCTTCCTCTTCACCTCAATTTTTGGCTCATCTTAAAAAGACTGCCACCCTGTAACAGGTACAACACAATGCTGTCATTACATCTGTATTTATTCATTTATTTATTTCTTCTTTTTAGATTTCTACATTTATTTATTTTTCTAATTTCATTTATTTTTGCTACATTTATTTATGCATTTCTACATTTATTTATTTCTTCATTTCTGTCTCCATATGTTAATAAGGTGGATGGTTCTAACGTGTCTGCTGCGCGATTCGTTGGAGTTGTGTGTATGATCCTACTGGATCTACTATTTATTTATTTGTATGCTTTTGAATTGAATTTATCATATTTATTTCTTGCTTTGTCATTACTCGTCCGTCATACTCATATTTAGATCCACAGGAACAGGATTTATGAATATTTCCCAGCCTAAGACCGCCTCCTGGTGGTTAAATGTGAACTTGCGGCTCTATTTAACTGGGCGGACGCTTTCTCTTTAGCCCCTCCCTGTGATAGTGAGGGCTCTGACGTAGCCATTCGAGGGTAGCAACAGTTGCCTCGAGACCCCGTCGCGCGATAGTGACTGTAGCCGTGGAGACAGTTACTTACCAACGGGTGCAACACTCAGCAACAGCAGCAGCAGCAGCATCTGGAAGTCACCGAAGGAGTGGGAGAGGGGAGAAAAAGAGCAGAGCAAGGCAGAAGTTTTCTCACGGCAAAGGTGACTATATGTTTATAGAAATTAGAAACCGATTTCATCATAATGTGGAAAAAATTTCTTTGGGAACGAACGTTTCTTGGTCCTAACCCCCCCATAACTTTCTCTCTCTCTCTCTTTTTTTTTTTGCTGCATCCGCCCCAAGTTGCGAACGCCTTTTTCTTTCCATTTAAGAGGCGACAGCCTTTTATTGTCCACCTCTGATCTAGCTCACTGTAGCTACACTGTTGTTACTCCAACTCCAAACAGATTCCGCATCACTTTCCACTTGTTGCTACGCCGTGCGGCGTGTGTCGAGACGTGGACGCACTTTCGGTTCAGTTCCAGCAGGGATGGATGGCCAGACGAGCTCTCATTCGAGTACAGCTAATGCTAATTTGGCAGCGGCTAAAGTGGAAAGTTGGCTCGCGATTTTAGTCGTACGTCGTGTTGTCAGCGACATTTCTTCCCGGTTGACAAAACGGATAAAGTTCAGGCTTGTAGCGTCTTGTTTCAAACCGGTTTCTAAGCAGGTGGAAGAGTAGCCTGAGCACCGTTTGTCATTTGGTTCTCGTGCTCCAGTTCATACCAACGTCCGTCGCGAGCAGCGTTCTGTTGTTCCAGTTGTTACCAACGTCCGCCGCGAGCAACGTTCTGGTGTTCCATTTGGTACCAACGTCCGCCGCGAGCAACGTTCCGTCCGCTGCGAGCAACCGGGAACTCCTCTCCATTATTACTTTGATGCAGGAGGCAGGTTGTCAGCTCTTCCTGGGCGTTTACCCACTAGCAGTTTAGTCGTAAATGTGATCTAAAGACGTGTATTTGTTTTAACATTGGTACACGAACTTCTACCGACGTGGTTACGACATTTCACCGGTATTAAACACTGCAATGAATTCCTAATTAAAAGCATCCGGTCGAAAAGATATGTCTGATTGTGAAGCACGAGATATTAAAGTGGAGCAAGTTAGTGCTTAACAAAGTTGTAAAGTTGTTAATATTTCAGAAGTAATAACAGTACCCGTTACAGCTAGGTGGTGCTACTGTATGATGGTTCTTTTATATTGCTCTGTCTGCTTTTAAGTCATGTGTTCGAAGTAATTTTGCTGTATTTTTATAAGTTATAGTCACATATATGATTGTTTTACAGTAAGCAGAATGACTCTTTAAACCTGATCCCTCTTATTACTGTCATTACTTCACAAGTGAATAGTTGCTGTCTATCCAGTGTAACCAATGCCCTAAAGATCAGACAGACACATAATTAATTTAGTCATTATGCAAGTTACATTCAGTGACATTTATTGTTCAAGTGGTAGGTGTCATTAATGTTTCTGTCTGACCCCTCTGATCAGTCTGTACTCCAGCTTATAAAAGCAACAAAGAATGAAATAGACCCCCTGTGATTTTTCAGTTTCCCTTCCATTAGTTGTTTCATGTCTGTAGCCCTTTTTTGTAATTTGCAGACTTATTTTCTCCTTTCGGGATTCTGCTCCTCGGTGTCTCCTGAGAAACATTAATTCTAATGAAGTATCTTCTCAGAGACATCTGTCAGGTGCTCGGTCATTTGTATTGTTCGCTATTCAAGCATCAGAAAGAATCCATGCAGCACGAAAGTGTCTCTAATTAATGCCCTTGGTTCTCAGCCTTAATAGATTGAATAATACACCTTCAAGTATGTATTTACATGTAGTATTTATTTAGTAAAAGGCGGGAGGTAAATGTTTAAGATATATTACTAATCAGACCTGATATCTGTTTCTTTTCTGAGTTGAAATATATTCATCACAAGTAAAATTTAGATTGAGTCAGACTAAACATATTCACAACATATACTTTTTTATTATATAACTCCCTTTTGACCAGGACTTTTGGAGGTTATTCAGAAGTAATTGTCAGAGAAATAAAATTTAGTTAGTCAGATATCTCCTTAAGGTATCTACAATAAGATTTTGAAAAAATGAAATAAAATAAAGAAATAGCTGTGTCGAAACCCTTTCCAGCCCCACCTCTCACATTAAGCGTGACACTGTTATGTTTACATGGCAACTTGATATACAAATACACCCAAGTCATGGAAAGAAAGGGGTTAGAGTGGGCCACATGGTGAATTGTTATCCTTTTCAAAAGTCAGTGTTTTTAATCAGGTTTTTTCTTCTCCTTCTTTGTGACTGGAGTGTATCGTTGGTTCGAAGCTGCAGGATGAAACACGAGAGATAATTAATCTGAGTACTTGTTTTGAAAAGCAAGATAAATTAATTTTTTAACTTTTCGTTTAATAATTTTGCCCTTTCTAAGTCACCTGTATCTGGAGGCGACCACGCATGACTTTGTTTACATTTCTCAAAGCCTTCGAGTCATGCTAAGGTCCATTTGATGTCTACACAAAAAATATACTTCCATCTGCCTTCTTCTGTGCCACCTCCAAAGTTATTTGTATGATTATTGTTTTTATATCGCGGTCTCAGCTGTTACCCTTATGCCATTTTGTGTGTTTAATGGAGCCGTCTGTACAGTGCAGCTATCAATAGGACAGCTGCAGTGGTCTTTTGGGCAGCGGGTGACCTGACACAGCTTTTAGTCACATGTTCTGTGTGTGTGTGAACTTTCTAAGTGCATATGTGAGTGTGTTATGTTAGTGTGTTTGCTCACTCGTGCTGTATTTAGCTATCTTGTTGAGGCCCACTGCTGCCCGGGGGAGAAGTTCTCAAACCAATAGCCTGCTACAGATATAGACATAGACCTGATTACCGTCATCCATTTTGCAACTGCAGTTTACAACTGATGATATACAGATAGGACTGCATTTACCTCCTGTTGTTTTTAAGTGAGCCGCTTGGCTTTTGCACACACAAATGTTTGATTTTAACACAGTTTTAATAGATTACCCCATAACTCCAGTCAAAGGCATGTCAGGAAACCACAGACCAAAACAGAAAGGCTGAGAGGAGAGTGCCTCGTGGGGCTTGTTAAGTGGAAATTAATAGCATCACTTGTACACATGGAGGGTTTCAGATTCATAATCTCCATATTTTGTAAAGGATTTTTTGTAATTAGTTATGTTTTGAAAGTAGAACTGTTTTAAGTGTCTTTATGACTCTTGCGTGAAGTTGTTAATCTATAAAAATGTTGGAAATCATTGTAGGTTCTGCTGCTAGGATATGAAGAAACAGCCCTTGTATGCTGGTAAAAGCGCTGTCGCTGATTGGCCCTCGTGTGGAGGAAACAAGTCGAAGCTCGTTCTGAGATGAAATGTTTTTTGGTTTTGTCTGTGCACATGTCATCAGCGGCATTCCTAACATTCCACCTGTTTGTATCGTAGCTACGCAACTTGTAATTAAATTGCCTACCACAAACAGCAGACAAGGCAGTGATATTTGCATCACAATTACTGCCCACCTCCTCAACCCCCACCTTTCAGGAAGGGATAGTAGGGGACCCTCATTTGGGTTCCTTACTTTTTCCTTCTTTTGTAGAGTTTTAGGATCGAGAAGGTTGTTTTCTTGGGGGGAGGGAGTTCTTTTAGCGTAAATAAAAATGCCACAGAGTAATAACTGAGAGCAAGATTAGTCTTTTTGGTGAGGGGAATTTAGTCGCAGTAGCAAAGGAAACTTTTTTCTAAAACTGAACCTTGACGAAAACCTTTGAAGGTTCGGTTTCAGTTTCCTGCATATTCATTTTCTGTTTAGAAATCCTAATAGGCAAACTGCCATGTTCTTGTATTAATTTCCATTAAATGGCCCTTTTTCTGTCAATAAGAAAGTTGGGTGAATATTTGACAAAAAGCTTGTTCTTGTTCTTTATTCTTATTAGATTCTAAGCACTGCAAATGTCACAGATTTCTGTCCAGGTGTTTTAAGGCTGTATTGTATGTTAACTATTTCCATTAAGAAATCCAAAGTTTTCATTTAACAACACTGGAAGGTGGTGAAATTTAAAAGTAGCCAGTCTGGCAGTCATGTTCTGGCTCCTATTCTTTGATGTATGATCTACAGGCCATTTTGATGTAAATTACCCTGCACTTAATGGATCCTATGTTATTTCATGGTTGATGTTTCAGATATAGGAATTAATATATTATCTTTATGACCATTTTTCTGTTTTTCATTTCAAAACCATATCATTCCGTTGGACCTGAGTCCTCTATAAAACTCCTTGGTCATTTCAAAAATCATGAATATTTTGGCTTATGTTGAGATCACATTTATTTCAGTGATTACTTGAAACGTCATGCATATGTTGAGCATGTATGTTTTTCTTTTCATAGTAGAAGTCCTTTTTTAAAGTGACAAGTTTAAATAAAGCTAAATTAATGATTTTACCTTTCAGTTATATTTGTCCGAGCACATCTAAATATGTTGAGATGAGAGCAAGGAGACACGAGAGCATCTTTTCAACACAGAATGCAGCACAACAGCTTTTTATCAAATTTTCTTATTGGCTGGAATCCAAAAATTATAATTACTGATAGCTGCATGGAAGATGATTTCACCTCTAGACTTTGCACTGCCTGGCACAGGCATCATTGAGTCAATGATTCCTATACCAGACAGCGCAGTCTTTCATATTTCCTGTTTGTGGTTGGGGTTTCACTATGAATTAATAATGTGACAATAGAAGATTTGGAGGTTCGTCACCAAGAAACTAAACCCAGGCTAACTGACTTGACTCTGCCCACTGGTTCTCCCTGGCAAGTATACTTAAAACGTGCTGGACATTCATGTATTCATAGTATATTTGTCATATAAAATGGAAATGGATCAGGATTATGCCTGATGGTTCTCATTCATCGATCTCATGGTATCTGCATCCAGAGGAAGTTCTGAATGATGTAGTTGAGATTCACTTTCAGTCTGTGAAGTCACTGATGTTTCAGAGTTTTTCGACCATCGTTGAGTTTTGGGACTCACCTGAGGTCTTGTTACTGACCTTTACCCATGGCAATCAATGTCAAAATAGAGAAAACTTCATTAGACTGAAGAGGGAGGCTGAGACATAACCTCTTCCTCACCTACAACAGCACCTTTTCAGCTGTCCCAATGAGATTGATGTCTTTTATTCACACTTAGCCTCAAGTGAAACTACAGACAATAGTCATTCTAAAAAGGCCTCAGGTGAGTCATGATTCTCAACAATGGTCTCACACTTACAAACATCACTGGGTTTGCAAACTACTCAGGTAAAATCTCCCACTTTCTCCATCAGAAATGAAGAAGTTCTTCTATACAGAACAAAATGTCTTCAAGAAACTAAATCCAGTCCAGATGACATGACTCAACCTACACTGGATCTGGATAATCTTATTAAATTCCTCATGTTTAATTAGGATTAGTCAAAGATAGCCTTTTTTTAAATTAGCTTTTCACGAGAGAACTAGAAAGCTTTAAAAACATCAGGGATTAATCATCTCTTGGAAACACCTCCCATTTAAACAAAAGTGTACACAAAGACTCAGAATAACTGGATTTATCTCATGAATTGATACCTAGTGATGTGACAGTGCTGTCTCAGTTAGTTGGGTCAACCAGATTACAAAAATATATCCTAGTGAAGTGGCTGGTAGGTTAATGTTGTGTTTCTGCCAGGTTTAGTTGGACTATGGCTGTAATGAAAAGTTACTTGAACAGAAATCATTTATAGGCAGCTGTCCTGACTAACAGGTGGTTAATACAACATGTAATACTGAACAGACTTGGGGACATTGGTATATTCTTGTTTTCAGCCACATTATTTGGAAAAGGAGAATAAATTAAATGAATGGCGTGAATAGCAGCTATCCAGTATTGTGATCTGAAATAAATCCTGACCTGCAGAAAGTGCCCGCCCAGACTCAGAACTGAGTCTGATGGCAAGCTGTCAGTCTGGTGTAGTATTCAGAGCATGAACAACAGACACTTGGATCTGTCTCAGGTTTAAAGCATTAACTGGTGAATCACTGCCCGTGTCATGTAGTCCCTGTGAAAACATACTGTATGTTTAATGAGTCATATCTCCGTGCAGTGAATACTTGCCAAAAAGGCAGAGTCCTCAACTGCAACATGATGCTGGTCTCAGTTTGATCAGTGAAGATCATGACAGTCGGCTGCCAGCATCTGAGGCCATGTTTACAGAACGTGCATCCATGGGAAATACATCTCCCACATCCACAGGTTGAACACGCTCCTCTTCCAGAGCAAGCAGATCTGCAGTGTTGCACCTTTTCGTTTCTATTATGTTTTTTTTCCTGTACCGCTTTTAACCAAAAAATATTTGACATCTTTTCTGTCATCAAATCATAATTAAGAAACCGCATTCATGTACAAAATTGATCTTTTGAAGAAATCCTGACGTTTACCTGGAATTGGGAGAAGTTATTTATTTGTATTATCAGAGCTGCTCTGTGAAAAATGCCCACGCATGGCTGATTACATTCTGACTTTGGTCCATCTTGCTTTTTTTTCTTCTCCTTTTTTATTTCTTATTATTCTTAAACAGTGCAGTTGAAACCCTTCAGTCTTCATCCTGATGGTAAATGATAAGGATAAGGACTGGGGTGGATGAAGGCACGGGGGAGGCAGTGGAGATCTGGAAAGGGTTAGATGAAGTAGGGCGTTGGGGGAGGAAGTGTAAAGCTTAGGCGAACACACAATCTCCATGGCAACAGTTTGATCTTTCTCTCTGTGGCTGTCAGGCCTGCAGTGCGCACGGTGACAGAGTGGACAGGTTGTGCTGATGACCAGAGGTGGGGAGGGGAGGAGTATTCTTGGATCAGAGACAGTGGTCGGTGCGTCCTTTCTCTGCCAGCCCCCCCAGCTCTGCCATCTGCAGACCCCAAGAGCTGCTTTGATTGGATTAGCCATGAATTAATGAGAGAGGCTTGAAGAACAGCCTCT
The DNA here is from genome assembly GCA_036024015.1 of Craterocephalus amniculus. Taxonomy (NCBI): domain Eukaryota; kingdom Metazoa; phylum Chordata; class Actinopteri; order Atheriniformes; family Atherinidae; genus Craterocephalus; species Craterocephalus amniculus. The sequence continues at coordinate 8,676 of JAVQJG010097630.1, forward strand.
GTTGTGGAAATCTCTTATCATATCTTAATTTGCTCTTTGTGTAAACGCGTGTGCCCTGGATTTTTAAAAAATAAATAAAATCAAAGCTAAATGTTAGTTTTTTCAAACTCTTCAATGACATTGAATGTGTTGAAATAATGTAATTAATTAAATGAATTGTCAAAACGGGGAGTATGTTTTAATCCCAATACCTGTGGCTTTTTGCTGGTGGAAGGATGAAAGTGAGATCTAGAAGGTTGTTGCTGTACATCTCATAGAAGTTCCATTTAAAAGCAACAAGTGTTTGCTCAATTTTATTTCCCACTGAGTTGGGAAAAAAGCGTTGCTCTGCTCAGCCGATTTCGTCTGCCGGGGAACCCTGGAAAACTTCACTTCATGTAGTTTTGTTTTCAGGTGGCACAAGTACAAAGAAACTTTTTTTAGCCTGTTGTCTTCATGATGACTTAAACAGGCCTCTTTTTTCCCCTTTACCACAAAGTAGTTACAAAAACAGAGAACTTTTTGCTGTCTTACTACGAGTAGTCGCAGTGTAAAATCTGTATTTTTATGTGGCTTTGACACAGAACTAACAGCGTTCTGCTACCCCCGGTGTCTTAAATTAATGGCTTACACAGTATTTATTGTTGTAAGTTTCTACTTAGCGTGAGATAGAGGGATCAGGTGGGGGGATGGCATTGTTTGGTTTGGGAAGTATTCAGTTGGTTGCGTAGCAACAGGCTCCTGGAAACGGGAGTGGACGGTGTTGCCAGTAGCAACCGTTGTTGCTCTGCAAACAATGTGGGCCAGTACAAACATAAGCCAAGACTGTGGGCTCATGCTTTTAATTGAACATCTGTATGTGTTTTTCACTGATTGAGTCCTGTTTAAGTCAGATATGTCTGTGACACACGCTCACGTTTTCTCAGCATTTTAGAGAGTAATGTTAGTGACAGTTTGTGGGGCCTTTGGGGGAGTTTAAATGTGTATTTTGTTGTTTTTTTGCTTTTGAACCTAAGGCATTTCCTAAAGAGATTGGCTGCTGTAATGTTAAGTGTTTGTTTTCTACAAGCCTGGTTTTATCCAGACTCCTGTATGAAGTTGTCTCTGGGTAAGTAGAAAGATTGGCTCTTAACAGCACACCGTCCTGACTATCAGTTTGCAGCAGTGTGCTGTACCTCCTGCTGTGTTCTACCTTTGTGCCTTTCTGAGCTGCTGGTGGGGAATTTTTGTGGCTTTTAACCTTCCCTGAAAACCAAGCAGAAAGACTCCTCTAAGCCCTCATTCACTTTCATTCTCCCTCCTCCACCTCAATGATTTGGCACACTTCACCGTACCTATTTAAGCCAATTCCTTAATGCGTGAGAACATGCAGGTCAGCGGTCTGTTTTTTGATCCCCCACCATCTTGCTATGCTACCCATTCATTAATGGTATGAAAAAGCCCTCGGACTTCCTCTGTTGAAAATGACAGTTGTACAGAAAAATGATGGGATTGTTACCGAGTGTATTTATAACTCAGCTGACACTTCATAGCCAAATTCCTGGGTTTAGGAAGATGCCAAAGTATAGCAACAGCTTTTTAAATGTTCTGATAATAGACGTTTAGTGCTTTACTGACATGCAAGACATGAGTGTGAAGAGGCATTTTGATGTAATATGAGAGGCTTTACATGTAAGTGTTAATTGTGGTCTGTGCTGACAAATAATTTGAAAATGGGCACAGTAGAGGCATGCTTGGGGAAGACTATAGATCCTTGCAGTGGACTCTAAAGATTGACACATATCGGCAATTTCAACATAGGCCTCCCGACTCAGGCTATTAGTCATGTAAGCAGAACTGTGTCTTTGTCTGTGGCTTGCATGGATGGCACACCCAAGTCTGTCGTTGTTCCGTCTTAAAGAGACACAGATTTTGCTGAAACAACCAGTGGATATCCTAAACTCCTAAACATTAAACAGTTTTGTGTTTCAGAAGTTCATTTTTGCAGTCTGCAGGGATTTGTGTGTGTGTGTGTGTGTGTGTGTGTGTGTGTG
>JAVQJG010097652.1:0-11880 GCA_036024015.1 Craterocephalus amniculus
GTGTGTGTGTGTGTGGGGGGGGGGGGGGTGCAAAAGGGGCACTATTGCCTGGGGCACTAAATAACCTAGACCCGGCCCTGCCTTTGACCCAAGTTTGAACTGTAGTTTTCATTGCATAATCACGTGCCACCTAACAAGATTTTGGTAATTACAATGAAGCATGCTGGACTACGAGTACAAATGTGACGAATGTGACTTTTACAGCAGGAAAAAAACCGGTGCAAATCATAAGAATAACTGCTGAGCTCCAGTGAACCTGAATACAAAACAGCAGAAATGTAGAGATTATTAAAACACTTGTTCTGTCAAAATGTTGCTGAGACAAACCGACTTGGAGCTGCTTGCTGCTGTAACTGAGATCACGCCTACCTCAGCTAATCGTACAACTTTTCTGCTCAAATACTGGATATTTTATGACAGCTACAAGAAGATTGCACCTCAGGTCCTTCAAATGAAACATCAGGTATATTTACATATACAGGTATATAATCAAAAGGTTTTACCTTTCCTTTTAATGAAAATAACGTGATCCAATTTAGATCTTTATCAGGTCAAGAGATTCAAGGATTAACAGACACCTGCATTCATTTATCAGGATGCATCAGCGTTGGTTGACAAACTGCATGAGGGATCATGCACACCATGATATTCACCAGAGCAAAAAAAACCTGAAAAAAAATTGAACATCCCATGAATTACATGAAGGTAAAAAAGTTTCTTGGCTTAAGGACATGGTTTTATTCATCTGAAGTCAACATTTGTCCATATGAAAAAGGAAAAGCAATAAAAGAAATCAGCAACTAATTCAAACAAAACAATTTTTCTTATTTCAATCTTCCAGTGACCTTTCGGTATAAAAAAGACCTACCTTTATGTTGTATAGAGGTGTGTCTTCCTTTTCTATTTGTAGGGATACTTTTTTTATTTTTTCTGCACTATAATTGTAAACTGTATTTAAGCGTTAACATCATTAGAAGTCTGACACTGATGCTGTTATGAGGCACCAGATGTCACCAGAGAGCAAGCTTTAACCATGAATCCCTGTTGCTGTGCCTGTCACGGCCAGGCTGAGATGTGTTCTCTGCATGACAGATGGCACCTACAAACAGCCATCTTTGACATGAAAGATAACAACTGTTCCTCATTAGAAGTCACATCAAATTGTAAGACAGATATTATGGACTGCAAACAAACGTACGCAGTAATAGCATCGACACGCAGGTGAAAAATAAATCCCTGCAGAATAATTGATTAGAATAAGCTTCCCTTTGCATCTGTTGTGTCCCATTTATGCATGCTCCCGGTCACCTCCAAGTCCCTGCTTAAAACAGACAACAAAGCACAAAATAAAGAGCAGCCTCATTACTGAACCAAAGACCAACACGGTAATGCTAACAGACCTGCTTTTGATTTTCTGTGGGGTACTTTCAGTGAATATGAGCAGAATTCCATTTATAAACCTGACGTCTGTCTGAACGATTTAACACTGATCTTAAAACTAGGTTTAGGAGTGCTATTCCACAGTTAGCACATCGCAACTCAAGCTGACACAAATTTAGAGCAACTCACCATTACAGGGGGAATTACACCGGCAATAATGAGCTTGGAAAGTTTCACTCACTGTGTGTGTGTGTGTGCGCTGGCAAATATGCTTATAATCACACAAAGAAAATCTATCATACACATTAGGATTCGTAAACATACAAACTAATGCGAAGCAGTGACCGTGCATTTGTGAATGAAGCCAAAATCATATTTGCACAGCTATCCCTGAGATTTGCAGGTGTGTGCGTGGCGACCTGTCTGCTTGCAGCAACAGAGTCAGCCATGCTGTTGCTCAGTGTAAATACACTTTAGCTGTAAACAGGCACAGCACTTGTCTCTGTCACAGCCAAAGCACTTATCGAAGCTACACAAAGCACCTATCATAGCAAATTATGCATTAATCAGTTGAAAGACAATAGCTCCCCGTAGCTGCGTGGCATGAAAAGTAACTAGCCATAAAAGTCACTGGGAGCTCACTGTTAGTTATATAGTTCCTGATTAAATGAGTTAAATGATGGTTTCAATAAACTGCAAACTGATTTTTGCAAGAATATAAAGGTCTACGCAAAGTGGAAACACAATGGTTAAACCAAATTAGAAGGAGTAGCTATTATTATCTGAGAAAATGAAGATGGAAGATAAAGATGAAGATGCTCTCATCAGCATGGCCAAGACTTCTATAAGCTCTGAGGAACAGATAGGCTAGCTGTGGACTTTGCTTTGGACTGTGAGAATTGGCTTGAAATTCTCTCCTGTTTTAAACATTGTATATACATTTTTGTTAAAAGGTACATTTCTTTTCATTGAAAAAAAGAAAGAACATAACCAAAGAGAAACGAACCCTATTGCACATTATATAAGAAGTTTTGGCAAGTAACAGTCCTGATGTCACCTCTGGACCAGATGGAGGTTTTCTTTTTTTTATTTCCAGGAACGGCTGCTGCTTTAATGACAGAGCTGAAAGTGAGCGAAGTTCAAGCGCAGCTCACTTTAAAACTAAAAGAAATGATGTGAATGATGCCAAAAGCTCCTCTGTAGTCATCACCGCAGGCAACTCAATTCACCCTGAGAGAATATCACAAATTTTTACTCAAACTGTCATCTTTTCATGCAGTTTCACTCTGCATGTTTGTAACTTTGTGCAAATGAATCCTTTGTCTTTAGCCCTGTTGGCATTCAACCCAGTACATCTAATTTAATGAGACTGCTGTAATGATTTTTAAATCATATTTCATCTTTAATTACACTGGTGCTTTCCCTGCTGCTACATGTTTAACATGTCAACTGCTGGGAAAATGTCTGTGGGGTTAAATCTGTGAAAGGACTTACATTCTAGTTCTTATCAGCTCATGCACTACTACATATGTGAAATAAACCCTGTTAAACATATAGATATTCTTCTAATGCACTATTTGTGTGCTCTGTGGTACCTTTAAAACAAAATATTATCTTTCTGGAAGCCTGTTGAACACTTACTATTAAAAATTACACCTATTTTAAAATATCTGAGGTGCTAAAGTGTTAAAGACAAACATTATTCATTCATCCATCCATGGTCAGATAGTGGAGGCAGCAGCTGAGTCAGGGGAGCCCAGACTTCCTTTCCCCATGCAGGCAACTTCTTCCAGCTCATTCAGGGGGATCCTGAGGAGTCCCTAAGCCAGCCAAGAGATATACAGTAGTCCCTCCAGCATGTCTTGGATCTTCCCCAGAGCCTCCTGCCGGTGGGATGTGCCCGGAACGCCTCACAAGGGAGGCATCCTGACCAGATGTCTAAGCCACCTTATCTAGCTCCTTGGGGTGGGGGGGGGTTCTCTGAGCCCTTCCCAGATTAACAAGCTTATAAGCAAGAGCTCAAAAACCATCTTCATATTTCACACTCCGCCTCCATGAATATCTTCAAGGCTAAATTGAAAACTTTTCTTTTTCAAAGCCTTAAGGTGTTCTTAATCTTTAAAAAAAAAACTTTTTTATTTTTTCTTGCTGTTTTCAGTACTTTTACTGTGTTTGCTTTTATAAATGTTTCACTGTTGTTTATTTTTCAGTTCGGATAATTGTTAGGCACTTCAGGTTGTTTTTCCAAATGTGCTACACAGTTAAATTGGATTGGATTTATGCTGCTTGTACCCACGATCTCGCTCTTTCAATAATTATGCACAGCTCATGATCATAGGCAAGTGCAGGAAGTAGATCCACGGGTAAAGCAAGAGCTTCACTTTTTGATCGTCTCCGTCTTCACCACACACAGATGCAGCTTATTGATTCCCACCCACTCACTTGTGAACAAAACCGTGAGGTACCCGGACACCTCCAAGGCTATCAATGCAACCCAGAGAGGTCCGTGGTCTCGGATTTGAAGGTGCTGATCCTTATTTCAGTCGGTTTATATTTAGTTGCTAGCCACCAGTTGCTAGTGACAGCTGGAGATTGCAGCCTGATAAAGTCCAGCCCTCAGCAGAAATGGATCCAAAGCTCTGACATTGGTCACACAGAGACCGATCGGCCCCCATTTGAGGGTCTGGTACCTCATACTGTCAAAGCACTGTCAACAGTACCAGCATGAGAGCCACAGTGTTCCTGAATCCCTCCTCTTCTCTTGTAGTGAGGGACCACCAACCCGGTGTCACGGCTGCTTCCGTTTGCTGTCACTAATGTCTGTTCAATTTCCCATGCAAATATGTTGGACGGTTCTCGGCTGCGAGATTGGATGCCGAAGGTCACACCTCCGCCAGGGGACCATGGATTCGCTGCAGCCTCAGCCTATCACACCGGACTTACGCCTTCCCCCGGAAATAAAAGCTCCCATCTGCTTTCATTCAGGAGGACAGGTGGTTCGACTCTGAACTGCTTGTCCTCCGCTTGCTGGACCCTTGGCTTTGGTATTGGTGTTTGAATGTTTTGATTAATTTGCTTAACTTTGGATTTCTTTGATTTACCTCTTGGTTGGGTGTTGTAATGAGTTTATTTTCCTTAGTTGTGGGCGCTGCTGATTGTTTAGTATTTTATTTATTTATGTCAGATTAATCTGGTTATTTTGTGTAATTGTTTTCTTCATTACTTTATTGTTTTGTTTTATAGCAGCCCTTAATTTTTACCTCAACGAACGCCACGCAATAAAACTTGTGGTACAATTTAATGGTTTGTGGAGTCCCCCTTTTTGTGCGTCCCCTTTCCCTAGCCGAGCTGGGACGTTGCACAGTGACATACAGTATGTATGTCAATGAAGCATAGATGAGCCTTTATAGATATAGGGTTAGGAGCTTTGAACATGGGATAGAGAAGTGGTGTCTGTTTGAGATGCATCCCTGTCATCACTTTTTAGAGATTTTTTGAGCACACCCAACTGGGAAAAGATCTTAAGGAGATCCAGGACACAATGCAGGATTTAAAACAGACTGTCTCTCCTGGTGTGTAGCTCCTTGGGAACAAATTTACAGGCTACAATGTCAATAAAATGTTAATTTCTTTCAGTTCATAATATGGTGGATCAAAGATTTGGAACCCTAAAAAGTCACAAAATCGATGAAAGAAAACTTTAAGAAAAAGCAAAATTGTTTAATGGGTAATATCACATCACCCTGTTCTTGGATCTTTGGAAGTTATTGATACTTCATTTTTCAGATGTCAGTTTGTGTTCATTTAAATTCAAGGTAAAATACGTCCTGCGTTTGATTGATTTGGGAGAGCAAATGATGCATTTAAAACAACAATAAAACATTATTGTTTCCATTTGGATTTATGGTCTTGCATTTTTCCAGGGTTGACAATGATTCTAGTATGAAACAAAATAATAAATTTCAATATCATGTTACAGGTAGCCATATATTTAAAAAGCAGCATTTAAGAGTATTATTTATAAGCCAGCAACAAAGAAGAAAGAAGGTCCTGGGATTAAGGTCAGTTATTACTGTTTAGAACAATGAATAGGGAAAGAAAAACAGGCATACGTAGTGCATGGCCACTAAATCATTGGCTTGTTTCATAGTTTGGATATAATACATAGAATAAAAACAGCCTTTTCCACTTTTGACTGTATTTACACAACCAATAATGCTTGATTGTGTTAAGTTCTGTTCTAAAGTTATGGTCAAACGCTCTCTATAGCTCTCTACACTAATATTTTCTAAATTTGCAAAAGAAATTGACAAAATTTTCCAAAAAATCTTGAAGACATTTTTATTTGTTTACATTTTTCTGTAGTTTGGTAACTATATTATTTTCAGCCATTACTGTCACCATGACAATTGCGCAGTGAATTAGTTTTTGACCAAGTTAGAGAAGCAGTTGTGTTAACACTCGCCAACCTTATTTTCCCCACCATGTAATATATCTTTGGATTATAAGCAATTATTTATAGACCAATATGGGGATGAGAAAAGACACAGAGCTCATCACAAAAACAGCATTCTGCAAGAGGCTCTTAAAGCCTGATCCCACATATGCTCAGCTTTGGAAATACCAGCTGCCAAATGACAAATGCGCTTTCTTTTGACAATAAGAGGCATGACTTGCCAAAAACCAGGATGGATCAGTGAAGTTCATTAGTACTGGTATTCAGAAATATGTAGATGTAGTTCTTAAGGATTATATAAGCTAGCATTTAAAAATTTGAAGGTTGAAATGATTTTTGTATAGCGAATGGGTATGTAATAAACATTCTCATATTGTTCATTTTCTGCTTCAAGAATTGAATGTCATTTCTTAGCTGAACGACAAAGCAAATGTGGAGTCTTATCGCAGGGGTACAAACCTCAGGGTGTAGACAAGAAATTGTCTCTCCTCATCTTGTCTGCCCAAAGAAATTAAAGCTAGTCTAAGTGACGGCTGAGGGAACAAGTAGATACTGCTGAGATTTTCTAAATTAGAGGGATTTGCTGGAGAGACCGATGGTGGCGGTGCTGGCAGCTGTACTGCTAATCAACCTGCAACTGAGAGATGGGCTGAGCCGCTGGGTTGATTCATCAACACCTTTGTCTCTTTGTGTTGCATCCAGGAAGAGGCGCTAAATCAAACTCGACTGTGTGCACACATACCAAAGAGCAACAAGCACTGTTTACATGCGAGCATTTTAGCAGAGTCTTCCCTGCAGATGTAAAGTAAGGGAGCAGGTGGAGAGGCTCCAGTTTTATCAATTAAACTCTCTGCCAGCCAGAGTTAATATGCTCTTACGGCTGCAGGAGCTGCCAGGCTGAGAGCCATGTGGACAAAAGCACTGCTTTTTATTTCCACCGAGGAAGTATTCATATCATACAAGCAACAACCTGTGATTTTATCAGACATCACTGAATGACATTTTACGTTCTATTAATGATTTTTCATGTCATATTGATAGACATCTGGCAGTTGGGTGCTTTAAAGCATTAAAAATAATCAATTATCAGTTTTAATACATTTTATTTAAAAATAGACAGTTTGAGGGACCTGCAGAGTATCTTAACCGTTACTTTGATCTTTGATTGTTTCTCCGGGTATCTGTTGGAGTCACTTCTCCAATGAGGGAGATACGGCCCCCAGTGCTACGATGTCTACTCTCATTACTGTAGCCCATCCCTTTCAAGCTTTTCTCTTGTTCTTCCTTGAGTCCTTAGTATTTCTTCAGTTTCTGGTTCCTTTCTCCTGATATTGTCATCACTCGAGGTGTCATCAAAAACAGCTTATTCAGATGTTTCATAATGTCTTTTGGTTAAGACCACAAGATCTTAATTCTCTCTCGCTCCAGCGCCTTTGGAGATGCTTCACATTGTGACCTAGAGGTCTCCAGTCCATATTCTGCCTGTACGCTACGCTGGTAACTTGGTTAGGGCATTTTTCAGGGTATTCCACAGTATAGCTGTACACCTCCCAGACTAAGCTGTCTGATGTTTGTCCAATTATCTGTTGGAGCCACTTCTCCAGTGTGGGGGACACCACTGCCCCCAGTGCTACAATGGCCATGCGTACTGCTGTTGCCTTCATCCTCCAGGCTAATCAATTTGCTGAGCTTGATTTTATCCTTCAAGTACTGCAGTGATCTGAGTTATGGTTACAGATTTGATTTGCTTTGAATCTAAAAGTCTGTCAGTATTAAATTTTGACGGTTTGTGCGTGTGTGTGTGCGTGCACAAAACATGAAAGAGTGATGTTTCAGAGAGTGAAAACAGGTGTTGCTGCATCAATTTTGCATAGACATGTGATATCTGATTTTACAGTGTAAAGGATGCTGACTTTGATGATTTCTTAACTTACAGCAGTGTGTTTATACCAGATACTCACATTTCTTGAAAGGTCCAGATAAACACCTCAGATTTAAACATTTTTAAACTTTAAAACGTTTGTTTCCGGGGCGCTGCATTTACTTACTGCTGTTGCTTTGAATAAATGCTACTGGAAGATGTGGAAAAGTAAATCGATGCAGGTCACGGGATCCCATGAGTGCTGGATCCACTACCACAAACCCACAATGACTGGTTTCTGAACTGCGCAGCCACTTCGGCTCAAAAACGCTGTATATTGACCCCAGAAATCATCTATCATTACTCACATTAGGCTGATGTTTGGGCCCGAAGTTACACTGTATCCATTTAAGGGGTCCATCACTAAAGACATCTACCAAAGGTCAGTCTCTCACAAGAGTTTTGTTTAAAAAATGGATTTATTAAGCTGTAAGTATGGGTAGATGTCATTTGATTCTGAGTTGATTTGACAAGTCTGCTATAAATTTGCATCACAGGAAGAATCCTGTGTCATTTCTAATCCAGTCACATACATTATGTACTTGCGGATTTGATAAATCAAAATTGCCTTGGCAGAGAAAGTGTGTAAATAATTACATGGTACCTTGAAAACTCTGAAGGTTGTGTGTGATTTATTTTCTTACATTCGGGCGGGTGAGGAGAGTAAAGCGGCTGTTTGTTTTTTTTGTTTTTTTAAAGTGCTGTCAGCCTTGAGTTAAGATGCGAGGAGCTTTATTGTTTTATCTCACGTTCATGCTCTCTCTCAGCCAGTCCCCCAGTGTGGTCTCCATCCATTTGGGAAGAGAGTATTTTATTTTTATATCCATATTAAAGCAGGGGGAGTCAAGTGAAAACAGATGCTGTTTTTCCAGAGATGTCCCCTGTATTATTCACACCTGGGAGCTGCCAGGTACAACCCCAGCCTGGCACTCGTGCCAGTGAGAAGATCTGCTGAAGCACATGTGGTTAGGGTTGGGGTTAATGAGGCTCATGTGTCCTACCTCAAGGGCATTTTAGTAGCAGTTGCGAAATAAAGGGATAGCATTATTTGTCGTGCTTGCCAACATGTCCCCAGCAGATAATGAAGGATCTGAGCAGTAGATACGTTTTCAGACCACAAGCTATCCTGGATTCAAATTTTAAGTCCTTCATAAAAAAAGGACAACCTTAATTTGAACCCGAGTGCAGATTTAGTTGATCAATGTGGAGAAAGCCAGAACAGCTCACATCACTGGCTGTGTTCCCATTAACCTCAAAGCAGCCATAAAAGCGGTAGTTAGATATTCTCCAATTAAAATGTTTAAATAAGGTTCATTAATATTCAGTGCAATATTCAGACATGACAACTATATGTCTTAATACAGTTTCTCCCTGATCTTCCATTTATAATGCTACCAACGGATGTGCTTGCAAAGTTTATTATGGAAATATTATGTACATATATTATACAATCTACTGCACACCTGAAAGACAACTACATGACAAAATGGAATCTAAAAAAAAAACATTTTACTCATAATACTTGAGCACTGGAACCACTTTTTGAAGGATGAGGCAAAGTGGTTCGTACACAAGAGTCTGACACTGTATAGAGTCTACTGATAGTTTAATCACAAGCTGTTACAGAGGAATGGGCTTAAAGAAAGGAACATGCCCTCAGATAGCCAGCTGATCGTAACGTGAGGTACTTGGTATTCCCCCTCTCCTGGCTTTAAACTTTCCCTAAGCCTCTGATTGGCTGATTCCATCACATGATGCAAACTCCTCCTGTACAAATCTTCTAAAGTCTGAACATTATTTTTGTTTTCGTTGCTCTGTAATTATTCATCCAAATAATTGTCACTATCATCTCAAATGTTTGAATAACCTCGGAACGTGTGAGATTGATTTTTTAAAAGTCAGATCAGCGAACCCAGATGACATAAAAGATATCAAATTATGATAGCACCGGTCGATCTACATTCCTACCCTCACTTATCACGAGCTCTGGGTAGTGACCGAAAGAACGAGGTCGCGGGGACAAAGGGCCGAAATGAGTTTCCTCGGCAGGGTGGCCGGGCTCTCCCTTAGAGATAGGGTGAGGAGCTCCGTCATCCAGGAGGGGCTCAGAGTAGAGCCGCTGCTGCTCCGCATCGTGAGGGGCCAGATGAGGTGGCTCGGGCATCTGGTCAGGATGCCTCCTGGATGCCTCCCAGGGGAGGTATTCCGGGCATGTCCCACCGGGAGGAGACCTCGGGGTAGGCCCAGGACACGCTGGAGGGATTATTTCTCTCAGCTGGCCTGGGAGCGCCTTGGGATCCCCCCGGATGAGCTGGCTGATGTGGCTGGGGAGAGGGAAGTCTGGGCTTCCCTGCTCAGGCTGCTGCCCCCGTGACCCGACCCTGGATAAGCGGTAGATAATGGATGGATGGATACAACCAAGGTATGTAGAAAACCATCTCTGAATACATTACAAGTCTAACCTTGAAACGGATGGGCTACAGCAGCCAAAGACCACCCAAGATGCCCCTCATGTCTGCTAATAACAGGAAACTGAGGCTACATTTCCAACAGACTCACCTAAACTGGACAAAAGAATGTTGGGAAAACATTTCCTGAGTCTTCATTTCAGCTGCAACATTCAGACGGCAATGCTCAAAAATACATGCTTTGCATCATCAGTTCAGAGTAGTGGTGCTGAAATGGTTTGGGGGATAGATGTCCAAGGAATCTTTGCAAAGCCTTGTTGAATCTATACTACAAAGAATTGAAACAGTTCTAAAAATAAAAGGGGGTTCGACACTACACTTCATTCTGTTATTCATGTTGTCCGGTGGCCTTCTACATTCACATAAACAGAAAGCAAACATCACAAAAATAAGCAATGAATGATTACTTAAAGACTGTAACAAACATCAGTGCCACCTCCAGGGAGTCTATTTCCAACACTTGCATATTGGTGGGGCACATCACACCCAACTTTGGCCTCCTTATGTGACTCCTACAGAGTTCTAATATGACACCAGCACGCACAAACACACACACAGACCCAGCTTTGCCACACAAATAAAAATGGGCACAGTCGTCTGTGCCGGCAAGTAATGCTCCTGAGATCTAAGCTCATCCCTAAATGAGGTGAGAGGGGAGGAGCAGCAGGTTATTTTTCAAAGCGGAAGACGATGGTGACAACTCCTGCTATTGAGGCGAAGCTCAATTAGTTCCCGGGTGTTGAAGATAAAGGGCTTTGTGTTGGCGCAGAGCATAAAAACTGGGTTAGAAACAAAGTTAAGTTGAAGGGAATGAGTGATGCTTGGTGAAGAGCCACAGTATTAATTGAGTTCAAGTGGTTTTACTATAGGCTTCAGTTGAAGTCAGTTTGTTGCAGTCTAATAGGTTGGTAAGTACTAATGGAGTTGCATATTCACACACAGACTTTAGGCTTAAGGGAACTCAGCCTTGCTCTTAAGGACACACATTCCTTGCACACACATTGATCCATAAACACAGCTAGCATTAGGCCATCAAAATCTGATGTTTATTGATGCTGTCTGCTCCTTTGTAATAATTCTGATAGGTGCTCCGTATCCATAATATGAACAACACCAGAAACACGTAGAGAGCACAGACCCCAACCAAGCCATAAGGTGACTCACCTGAGAAAAACCACCAAAAGTTCCAACAGCCCACCCACTACCCCCTGTATTTTGAACCATCTGGATCACCAGATCCTGAACATCAACATGATCAGCGTCAAAACATGTTGGAGTATAACATCTATCTGTAACTGAAAGATGGCCACATTAAGGGCCAGGAGTCATACGCTCACCCAAAACTCATATCAAGCCCATTATTCTACAGTATGAACTAGTGGTGTTCCGATCGATCGGCCACCGATCATGATCGGCCGATTTCCGTAAAAAAGTATGTGATCGGTGATCGCCGATCAGTGTCTTTTGTTGCCGATCATAAAACCAGATCACCTAAACTCCATACTTTGCAGCCTGTAGAAAGGCTGTGTGGTGTTACTCCCGCCTTCCCCCGCGCTGCGCGTGCACGCGGGTGCAATTTCAAAACAAACATGTCTGCCGTGTGGAACACCGTGATGTGAAGCTGCATCCTGTAACATGCGCAACGGGAAAGTACC
>JAVQJG010097655.1:0-14437 GCA_036024015.1 Craterocephalus amniculus
TTAAAAATCATCATTTTATTTATTCAATTGCTCCAGGTATTATTCTGCTTCACATCTTTTACTACATCTATGTTAAGACACAAAATACATCAAAATGGTCCTGGCGTCCACCACAATGGACATTCATAAAAGGGCAATTAATTAAAAACAGAAATGATCAAACTGTTTTCAGAGGTAAAGATACTAATGTTGACATATTAATGAATATGAGTATATACAATTCTAATTTAAAAAATAACAATAGATAAAGATTATTTTGCTCTCTTTTCCTCTTTCCATAAAATGTAGTTATTGGGCGGTCGGCCATTTTGATTGGAAAAAAAAAACTGATTTCCCAGTATGCAAACCAGTCACATGATATGTCATTGGAAAGCTCAGGATGTCCTCTAAAAAGCACCATGGGTCTTGATAAGGTAAAGCAGTAAAAAAATACCAAGGAGCTACAAATGTCCACTGTAATGGACATAAATGAATGGTCCGGGTCTCAGGAGGCTATAACAAAAATTTATTTCAGAGAATCTTAGGAGAAAGTTAATTTGGAGAAACAGATTCTATATATTATCCTGATGCAACCAACGTTTAACACTTTCCCTCTCAGCTCATCTCCTTTCTACATTAGAACTATAAGGACAGTAAGGACTTCCACTGGAAACTTTAGTCGGTAAATGCAAACAGATGAGTCACAAAAACAATAATGTGCAAGAAATCTGAGCAGAGCAACACAAGCAACTTTCACCTGCACTGAATCTGGTGCAACTTAAGTTATGAGCCACATCAGAGCTGTTTGCTTAACTACCCAGAGTTAAATAATGACCTAAAGCTGCAGTTGTGTCTATGTTAACCTGTATAAATGATTCAGGTATGTCCTCTCATGTTTCATCCATGAACACATGAGTGTCACCAGCTTTCTCTGTGCTCCATCTTGTTGCAGAGAAGTTGCGTAACACTCCACAGGAAGCAGGAGCAGAAAACATGTCAGGCCTTCGCTGCATGTAAAGTATGTCAGCTGTTACACTGCACGGATTTCATCTGAGGGAGCCTTAACTTTATCTAATGAAGGAACGATAACGATTTAAACTCATTTTAAGCTATTTTAAGTTCCCCACAAGTTCGCTACAAAGAACTCTCCAAATGCGACAGCACCTAACAGGTAGGTAAGTATTTTATTTACAGGATGACCACATTGGGATATATCCACATGAATCCAGAAGTTAATTATGAAGCAACTCAGCTAACCTGCCCACTTCTGCAGGCACTAACAAAAGCATGACGGGACTTTGCTCTTTACAATGTTTATATGACTTTTTCCACTTAGGAAAAAACAAAACAAAACAAAACAAACAAATAAAAAAAAAAGTCAAAGTGGACGTTTGAAGTTGATTGCAGAAAAACGATGCTCTGCATTCCCTCAAACAGGTGACAGGCTGTGGAGAAGTCCTCTTTACACAGTTCAAGTATGCACATATGCAAGGTGGAAGTCATTCACGTTACAAACTAAAAGCAACATTTATAGCAGCAAACAGAATGGCTTGCAGGGAGGAAACCAATAAAACGGAGCAAACTGAGACGCTAAGAAGCGAGGGGGAAAGCCTCATTATTATAATGGCTGCGAGTGAATAATGTCTCCTGAACATGAAATGTACAATTAACTCTGCGACCTGATGAGGTTTTTTGCAAAACAGTAACTTTTTAAGCTTCTAATCAAAAGTCCGACGCCAACACACCATTCTCAAGCCATCTGACTCTTACCTGAAAAAAGAAAACAAAGACAGCTGGATCCACTGTCTGCAAAGCTGAAATGCTTCAGAGGCCACGCTGTGGTACTTCAAGCCAAATCTGAGACCAGATGGACATGATCTGGATTGGATGTGCAAATCTAACAGAGTCCTATGAAGGTTACATCGTCGTTGAATGAATCTCTCTTGCGTGCAGAGTCCGAGGGATGACGTGCAACCACCATTTTGTGCCGTTGAAATGAATTGCATGCCGTCGATATCCGCTCAGATGATCACGAGTCCTCGTCACTGCTGGTCAGACTCCTTGAAAGCATTGAGACTGTAATGGTGCTTTTCCACTGCCGGTTCTTAGACAAACGCAGAGCGGATTTGGATGGTGCAGGAGGTCCAGTACTGCTGTAAAGTCTCCTCTAGGGTTTTTTCTTCCTAAATCCCTTAAATTGCTTTATATTCAACACTCTTTCTTGCTCTAATCATTGCTGCATCATTTATTGTAGCCCATTTCCCTTCTTCTTCTCAGTCTTTCATAATTTTTTTTTATCCCTTCTCCTCTCGCACACAATCAAGTTCAAGGGCACAACTCCATCAGACACTTTATATTGTCCATGTTATTCTCTTTTGTTGCTAATTCATCCATTTCTGGGGAATGAGGGATGAGGGGAGCTGGACCTGAAAGACCCACATCTATGATCCTCTGGATCCGAAAATCAAGCCTTGAGATTGACCTGAGGGTCACGTCGGCGCTGCGAGTCAGTAGGTAGGAAGAAAAGAGGTGGAGGACTGCAGAGAGCCGGAAGAGTTCGAACGTCTCATGTGAGGGAGGAGGTAGGAGTCCGAGCACAGCTGGTGAACGTCGAACCGGTCCTCCTTGCGGTAGGCCAGACAGCGCCGGATAAACGCCTGCAGGACAGGGGAGAGCACGTCAGAAACAGGCTGCTGCTTTGTTTGTTTTTTCATAAAATCCAACACAGGAAGGACCTGCTGTCTGCTTAGGAGCCAACACCACACTTCATGCTGCCCTTTTCTAATAAAGTGAGCTTAGACGGTTGAACAGCTGTAAATAAGCGGCTCGACAACCAATCTGAAGATCATTAATTACAGAATAGACATTTTTGCCAATTTTTACAAGTGATACAACGACCAACCGCGCTGAGGAGAATAAAGGATGTGAAGTAGAAAGACAAACACTTTTCAACTTTCAGAGATTTTTCTTAAACAATTCACATCAAGGATTCGGTTCCAGTGAGATGTTTACAGACATTTCTCAGGAAAGGAAGCTGTTTGCTCACGATGACCAGAGACTCCAGGCCTCATGGTCTGAAGACTAAATTATAAAAACCTCCCTCCTGAAACCATCAGACAGATGGTCAGAAATTTTACATGCTGTGGGGCCTTTCGGCTAATTTGAGAATCAGCGAGTGTTAGAGAGGAAACTGATGTGGCAGAATTGATTTTGTGAAAGAAGCTACTCATTTAAAATACACAAAAGCAGGTTGTCAAACAGATAAGTTGGGTCACGATACTAAAATTTCAAACTTGATAGCAATACTAAGGATACTAAGGATTTAGTACTATGATCAATACTATACAGGGGGGAAAAAAGACAGAACCCCACAAAAATAACACCATCCAAACAATGACAAAAATACATTAATAAATGTAACATTCATTGATTTTCGAAAGCTCTATTTGTGTAAAGTTAGTCTTCTCAGACTGTTTCCTCTGTGGTGCAAACAATGATTAAAAAAAAAACTTCAACTACTTGTTAATGTACTTTTATTTACATTCTTCACAGTACTTCAGATGAACTGAATGTAAATCAGTACATTGTTTAGGTCCAGGTGATAATGGTCCCGATTGTGAACCTAAGTGATGAACAAGTCTCTTTCTGTAGAGAGCATGTAGGACAGCCAGGCGGCATTGTGGGAAAGTGGATCAGGATTAGTCGCAGCACTACAAAACACAATTCAGTGTCACAATCTTCTTTCTTAGTTTGTCAGACCCTAAAGCATTCTCAGTGTGAAAATAAGTGACTTTAAGTTTAATAGAATTGCAAAGGAAATACATTTTATCATACATATTTTTCTGAAGCATTGGGGTTTGAAAGCATTATATTTTCATAATTAATAACTATAATCAATATGTGAACATATTTCGAACTTAAAAGTAGACATTTCTTAAAAATAATGAGCAATTGTGTCTTTTTCTTTTAAGCTGGTGAGCAATTTTCATGGAGTGGGCAGCTTTTCATTCTGGTGATGGAGCAGAGGAGAACATCTCCTGCTCTGACTGCGGCTCAGGACCAACTCCTGCGCAAGCTCTCTCCTACAAATGTTTCATTTAAATATTTTAAATAACATCTTTAAATTACAGGTTAACGCAGAATTTTAATCTTATTTTAGAATCGGTTCATATCCTTGTGTTGTATTTAAAATATATTCTATGACCTTCACATGTTAGGAGAAAATGTAAAATACATTTAGTTCATCTCACCCATCTTTGACTCCTTCTATGAAAGTCTTTGGTTAAATCTAAAGATTGTGTTTAGCCCTGCAGCTGTGTGAGCGAACGTCACCTTGGCTTCTGTGCTGGCCTGTGGTTTAGCTGGAAACTGGACTTCTGTGGCTTTGAGGATGGTGTTCTCCTGGAGGATGTCCTGCTGCGACTGATTGTGACCAAACGGCTGCAAAAACAAAAACAGTGTCCTCTCACATGTCCGCTCTTCAGCAGATGGGAGGAAACATGCGGTCGTAATGCTGTACCTTGCGTCCATAGAGGCATTGGAAGAAGATCACTCCCACAGACCAGACATCCACCTTGTTGGAGATCTTAGGCGGTTCTTTCCCCACAACAAAACACTCTGGAGGAAGATACCTAAGAGCACACGCGTAGACAAACGCCATCCATGTTATCAGAGACATTCCTCTAGCTTTCATCATTCACTACCTTTTTCCATGTCATGTGAGGGAAGCGAGCATCAGCACATCAGCCTGCTGCAGAGAAAGTCTCATATACAGAGGCTGTGTTGGCAGAAGGGAGGGTGGTGGATTTCTGAAGCTATTCAAGTCAATGGCCATGTTTATATGAGTTTAAATTCCTCTTTAATTCAGAATTAGAGTTAATTCCACTTTAAACAGATGAAAAAGGACAATGTAAACACTTAATATCTGATGCAAATGTTCATTCTGAATTAAACTTAATTACGAATAAAGTGGTTTATTCCACTTTTAATTCTGATGCAAAGCATCAAACAGAGTCTGTTCAGGTCGATGGAAACTGACAGGTGGACAATACAACGGCCCATCAAAGCCATCAGGCGCTCAGTTCAAAGAAAGGAAATAAGAGGAGAGATGGGTAAAATATAAAGATTTAGAGATATTAAATCTCCATGAGCATGATGCATGAAATGGAACAGCTTCATGTTATCTAGTATGTTTATATTTGTTGCTTCTACTGCACACAGGATGATCTTATTTAGTTTTAGTCTTTCTGAACTAAATCTATCTGAATTTGAAGTGTTGAGTAAATAATTCAGAGTCAATATCAGACTGACTTTTACTGGCTGGACAGAGCTCAGAGTCCAGGCAGCAAGCAGCTTTTGATGGTCAGAGAAAATCTGCCAAAGTTCAGCAGGGCTTCTGTAAGTTACATCTATAATATTTTAAAAATTACAACCATGGTTCACCTTATTCTCCGAGGTTTTGTGGAACTCAAAGGGTTAAAACACCAATCAGAGATGTACAGATATCTACACTTAACAATGTTTCCTGACCTGACACTGTTTATGCAGAGTGGTTTTATGTCAAAGACCCCAGCTTTGTGGTGGGAGAGGCTTGTAACATCAAAATGAACTGGAGGATTGGGTGATGGCCAACAAGATGAAGCATCTAGAGCGCGTTTAAATCTATGACTGATCTGGTCAGACCTGAGGATGCTCTGATCATAGCTTGTGCTGCAATGATCGGAGCTGAATAAAAGAGATAAATGATGCTCCGCTTGGTTTGGATATGAAGGTGACATGTTTGTGGGTTTATCGCTGCACTGAGGATTTGCATTGGATGTGCTGTTTTTTTAAATTAATGTTCTCATAAATTAATATTTTGCAAGCTACATTTTCTCATTTAGCTTTCAGACTAATATGTATTAGAGCAGCCTGTAGACAAGCATTAGTACCGTCACTGTTCATAGTTTAAAATAATGTTAGTTGCGGTAAATAACAGACTTAAGCATTTATTTGTGCGACAGGAGCGTTATTGGTCTCACCAGTAGGTGCCGGCGCCCTGTGATGTGAGGTCCATCCCGTCCACACCGTAGTTGTCATCATCCATGATCTTAGAGAGGCCAAAGTCTGTGATTTTGATCTCTCCACATGCCGTACCGTCCACCAGTAAGATGTTACCTGAGCCGAACGTGCACGTTAAGATTCAGGAATGCCTCACTGATTCCAGATAACATGCATCATGCAGTTTTGAATACTTTTCTTGTATCTTGTGACTCACCGGGTTTGAGGTCATAGTGGATGATGGGAGGTTTGATCTCGTTGAGGTAGCGCAGCGCGCTGACAATCTGCATGACAATGGAGCGTGCCTCCTTCTCAGACATCAGCTTGTTTTGCTTCAGGTAGAAGTCCAGATCGTTTCCTTCACAGAACTCCAGGACGGTACAGAACCTGAAGGAAAATGGAGACACGGACAGTTAGGTACGGGACTGCAATCAGGAGCTGAAAGCAAACAAAGTGAGAAACAGAGTGTTTGAAAAATGTTGCACTCACAGCTGGAAAGACTGATAGTGTTTTGTATGTGAGCTGTGGAGCTTAAAAGATAAAGAAGCATTTAATTCCTCACCAGAGGAATACGCTTGTCTTTTCAAACTGGGAAAATAAAACTGATTGTTTCTTCATAAATCTGCAGCTCATTTTACACTCTTAGACAAGATCCATCGTCAGGACACGCCAACACTGAATCATACATTCTTCTGGGAACTGATTTTATTATTTAGTCTTTCCCAATCTGATAACAAGCCTCCGGGCTGAACACAAACAATTCATGCGGTATCTGAATATTATCCCGGGTCGGCCTTGGCAAAGATCTGATGCCAAATTGTTGGTTTGAACCTGGATTGTATAAACATTCGTAACTCTGTGGTGCAAGAGGAGGAACCTCTGGATGTGTGTGCACAGCAGGGCTGCAGCTGGCAGAGGTCAGAGGTGACTCACGTGTCTGTATCCAGGGAGAAATAGTCGTACAGTTTGACTATTCTGGGATGGTCCAGCTGCTTGTGTATCCGGTACTCTCTGCACGCGTGCCTGGAAGGGAAGAGGTGTGTGATGAGAAGAACATCTCACCATTCAGACCTGACGTTAACATGAGGAGGATACTCCAAGCTAATACACATTTACCACATGGATGCACCAATGGCATTTTGCTTACATACCGAGTACCGATATGAGCACTAATGAATGCCATTACAGTTTACTGGTAGGGAGTGGGGACCAGAATCAGATGCAATGACTGAATGGTTCATAGTGTGGCACACTTTGTGTCATCCTCTACATGCAAGTAGGGCTGGACGGTTTTGGAAAAAATAATAATAACAATTATTTTGATTGATATTGAAATCACGATTAATGTACACGATTATTCCTTGATTTAAAAAAAGTTTCCATTGAACCACCAAAACTCAACCTCAAATATAACTTTAAAAAAAAAAAACTGGAAATAAATTGGAAACAAGGAGTAAAATAATAATATATTAAAATAATAGTGATTAAAAAATGAATAACCAGTTTATATGCATTCCTGTTACATACATGTGACATTAATCATTTTTCTTCAATTACAGTGTTTTTATGATTGTGAGAAGGCAGTATTGTAATCGCGATTAAAATTAAATTAATTGTCAGCCCTACATGTAAGGCTTTAAAAACTTCATTTCTTTGTATAGTTTTTCCACAGTGGTAGTATCAGAGCAAGTATGAATGCTTTCACAAAGTATCACATTAGTAGGGATGTCAGGATTATTTATTTTCACAATTAACCGCGGAAGAAAAAGCAACAATTAATAATCGTAAAGCTCCCCATCATCATTTAATAATTTAAATAAAGTTTGATTGTCATCACTGAAATCCTAAAGCTCAAATTTATTTCTATCTTTTCATATTCACATATTCATTCATGTAATATTTTAGCTTTTTTTTTTAATTTATTGTTAGCAGAGCAGAGGGGATTTTTACTCATTTCCAATGGGAATTTGAATGGTACTTTTGTTTATTTTGTTGCCATATTCTGTTTTCTTGACATCAACACACAAATAAAACTTAAAAGAAAATGAGTTTTTATGTTATTTTATACATTCCCAGCATTGTAAAATTAAAACATTAGTGATAATCATAAAATCGTGATTATTTCTCAAACAATAATCGTACCTAGAAAATCTATAATCATGACATCTTAACACACCAGTACCCAATGATAGTACTTAGGGCTAGGTTTAAAAAAAATGACAAATCGATTTAAATCAATTTAAGAATAAAAAAAAAAAATCAATAATCGATTAATAAAACACCGAAATCTATATATATATAAATTAATTTTTTTCTAAGAAAAAGCTTAGTTTTTATTTGGTCATTCTTTTTTACTGTAGTGTTTCTGTAAACACCGTATTCTTTTTAATATGTAACATTGGCTATTTTAACATATAAATGTTACAGTTATGTATGTGACATGCCAGTGCTTCTGGACATTCTTTAATGAAAACATGAATATTAAACGTATATAGAATAAACTCTGTTGAAAGGTTGCTTCAGTGTTTCATAAAAATTACCACCTGTAAATGTCTGCAAATTAGGAGTGATACCCAGCCCTACTAGTACTGGTGCATCCCTCAGTAATTAGTTCCAACCAGACCAACCGAGCTACAGCTCAAACTGCACAGTAAAGACGTCTGAGGCGTCGGCTGGGAAATATTGTTCTTATGTGTGTTTGTGTGACCTGAGACCTACTTGTGGTAGTTCTCCTTTTTCTCCTCCCTCCAGTTCTTGTTGAGCTGGTGGATTTTGACAGCGGCGTAGCGCTGCTCAAACAGGTCAAAAGCCTACGAATGAAAGGAGAGCACATGTTTGTCTTCCATCTTCAAACATAGACAAGAAAGGGAAGAGGGACACAGAAAAGCAGAAATTACCTTATAGACTTCACTGAAGCCGCCCCTGCCCAGCAAGTGCAGCAGCAGGTACCTCTCATTCAGAGTCGGGTGGTCTTTAAAACTGTGAGGAGAAAAATAAACAGCACGTCAAAATGACTGAAGCACCATATTGGCCTGATCACTCAGTTTAACCCTTTAAGGTTTGTTATTTTTTGGTCTGTAAAGTTTTTCTGTCATTCTGTGTTATATCTGGCGAAGAAATCTCAGATCATGCCATGCTATAATTTAGACGCTTTGTTAATAATTGCAGAAAACAGACAGTAGAAACCAACAGACTTGGACTGAACACTCAGTCTCTGTTCCAGGAGAGAAACTTTTTAATTAGCAGTAGGGCTGTCCCGATCCGATACCAGTCTCGGTGCCGAACAAAAAAACAAGGATCGGAAAGTATCGGCCTGCATTGAAATATGCCGATACTGTTGCCGATACCAGATGATTTTCTATCGAACCATTTTACCTCAGCACCCTTTACGAGATCTCCCTAGTTCATTTTCTGCAGGGTTTACTCAAGTTGTTTTTTCGTAAAACAGAAATGTGAACTGTGCTGTGTGTTACACAAAGTCTTTAAATTTATTCTACATTAACTCATTGGTTAATAATCAATGACTCAATTTTTCTCACACCTTCTGTTGTGGACTTTATCAGTTAC
Source organism: Craterocephalus amniculus (assembly GCA_036024015.1). NCBI lineage: Eukaryota > Metazoa > Chordata > Actinopteri > Atheriniformes > Atherinidae > Craterocephalus > Craterocephalus amniculus. Next base: position 9,586 of record JAVQJG010097655.1, read on the forward strand.
ACCTTAAGGTTTTGAGGTGAGGTTCGACACATTTTGTTATGGAGCAAAATATTGTAAGTATCGGCCGATACTCAACCCTCTGCATCGGTATCGGAAGTGAAAAAGTGGTATCGGGACAGCCCTAGTTAGCAGACAATATGTTTGAGCAGGTTAGACGTCAGCTAAATGCTATCAGTTACTGAGGGGCTTTTTTTCCTTTGAATGCAGAATAATTTAAATAACTACAAGCAGACTAGAAATACACCTCAGTCCAACTGAGCAAATATGCAGCCTTCATTAGTCATAGTTAAGATTAAGATTCGGATTAAGCTGCAGGATTTTCCTAGTGAAGTAAACGCCTTGCTGACTCCTGATCAGTTCCCTGGGAGAAAAAAGGGTCCTGATGTTAAACCCCTGACCGATGTGATGTGGTCAAATCAAGTCTGCAGAGCTGCAGCACAACCTACACTTGTGACCTCAGAGCAAGACTAAATATCGCCATGGGAACGCCTCCGTTTGAGGCAAACTGATGGCAATGGCTTATGCAATGTTTCTGACAACAAACAAGTCAGAATAAACCAGTTGAAGGACCGGCATTAAGGTCTGAGAGGGAACTTGAGTCAAGTTTATATTCTGTAAATTGTTTGCCTTTTCAGTAATTCAGCAAAACTGCACTGTTCATATTTCCCTGTTTAGACATAAAGCCTTTTAAAAAAAAATTTAAAAATCTGATGTCACTGGAGATTAAAAGCTGCAAATTAGTCAGTGTCTGTAAGATCTATTGAAGCTGATAATATAAGACTCAAGGTTGTAGCGGAAAGGTTTCTGACAAAGATTTTTTAAAAATGTAAATTAAACCGACTTTCAACTTTTCTGACTAAAAAAAACCCCCAAAAAAACGTGGAGTGACCTCTGGATGGATGCACTTACGCTGAGCTGTCCTCATTGTTTATCCTCTTCAGCTCTCGGATGTGGAGGTTCCTGACCCGCTCCAGCCGCTCCAGCTCTGCCTGGATCTCTGCTTCCTCCTGGAATCACAAGCTTTCTGCTGTTAGACCTGCCGCAGCATTTCAACACTCCGGTGGACGATTTCTGTCTCATTTCTGAGAAAAATTAAACGGTAGTCGTTGTTTTTTGCTACTGACCTTTTTCAGGTGTCCAAGGCGAAGTTTGAAGATTTCTTCCTGCTCATGGTACTCGGCCAGGGTCAGTCTGTAAGAACGTTGATAAAAAGCAGGGAAAATTCAATTTTAAGCTTTATGAATCTCAGTGAAAATGTTTTAAGTTTCAATATAGGGCTGGGTGATACGAACCAATTTTCATATCTGACACTGTGGCGTTGTTGGTATTTACTCACAGCTGAGGCAGGGAGGGCTTCAGGAAGGGGTCTGAATCGTTGCCGTTGACCACCTTTGTTTTTCTCTGTTTGGGTTCAGATGTGGAGGCCACAGACAGGGAGGGAGATGCCGGGTTCGGGGGCTTCCTCTTTGCCAGCAGCTTCCTCTGCCGCTCTATATCCTCCCTCTGCTGGTTGATGCTCTCCTGCTGCCTGCAAGCAGAACGCACACAGGAGGAGACTGAATGCAAAGCACTACACCAGACAAACTGCCTTTTACGTCATCTGCTCCTGCATGCACAGAAACATCAAACGTGACTAAAACAGATGTTAACGGGATTCAGAAAAGCGCTGCTTCATGTTGCCGATGCTCACTTGATCAGGTTCTGGAATGCATATCCGTCGGTCCACTGCTCGGTGTAGGACGCGCCGTGTCTGACGGTGGTGAAGTGGCCGAGGCGGAGGCGATCTTGCATGCTCTTCTCGCGACATGACTGCTTCTCCTGTGTGCTCTGTTAGAAAGCGGGCAAACACAACCCCATGAAAGGTTTCGCTTTCAGCTGACAGCAAACAGTATTTCATTCAGGAGTGAGACAAAATATTCCTTTGATAACCAGCCAGTAACCTCAAAGTTACATCACCCTGCAGGAATGAAAACAAACAGTATGATCTGGACAAGCCCGGTTAGGCAAGACAGAGAGATCCACCTCTGTGCCTGCACTGTGTGCACCTTTTAGTCCCAGACAGGTGGAGATCAGAAATCACCAGTCAAATAAGGCAAACATTAAAGAAGATGGCAGGAGCACGAGATGCATAGCCAGTCGGCCTGGTTAGATAAAGTATTCTTTAATTAATTAGAAATATAATAACTAATAAAACACCTGAAATATCACACAGTAAGATGACCTCTTTTTTTTAATAATGTGCACAAATGCTCCACTTTTTCTGTTACTGACATGTAACACCAATCCAATACAGAGGACCATGCGTTACCGATGGTGGCAGGGAACTCGTTACCACAATGTTTGATTTCAGGGATGTATACAACAAGTTTTCATACGAGGGTGAGATTGTTTTTATTTGCTCTAGATGCATTAATTTTGTTAAGAATTATGAATTTACTAGATTAAAAAGTGTTGGTGACCATAAAATGACAATGATTTGAATGGGAACTCTTGTGAGACAAATGGGAATATTATAAAACTGAACTTGTGCGTTTTTTCCTGTTTACATGCAGAATTTATAATGTATATTATTTAATCACTTTATTTTTATTATTTTATTTTTCCTTTTTTAATTATTAATTACATTTTTTTGGGGGGTTGTATTTTGTTGTATTATTAACTTTTCCTATTTTGTTTATATATAATATTGTTGGGGTGAAACTTCTATGTATATCCTCTTTGATTGTCCTAAGTTTTAAGCATTCATAGCCTGCTGACATTGACAGAGGGAAAAATAGCAACTGTTATAACAGTAGCTGATGGGGATTAAAAAAAACAAACAAACAAACAGGTGTCTTGCTGGTGAAAGTTTTGAAAACTTAACTAAAAAGGTTTGTTCTTTTTCTTTAATCAGCTGCAAACCAAAGCCAAGATAAAGCACCAAAAACACTGTTGATTAATGAGAGAGATTCATGAACCTCGAAACCTTTTCTTCTGAATAAAGTTTAATTAATAATACAAAACACTGTCATTTCTTTATCCTTTGCTTCCAAGTACCCAGATTTTCACATCATCTTTTAAAGTGGACTTTAGTAATTGTTCTCCAAACTTTCAGATGGTTTTTTTTTCTTTGGACAATTTCTGTCCTTGTACCTGAACTTTTTCAGAGGAATCCATTTTTCTTTTGGAGCCACTTAACTTTGACCTTTGAATTATTTGAGCATGAAGAGGCCGTTAAATGATGAACCAGTTTTGTGTCTACACGTCAACTTAACAGAGAACTTAAAAAAGAAGCCATTTATATCGGATCTTCAGCCACTTCTTTAGCTGCATCGACGGAAAATGTCTAAGGTAACACAGTTCTGCAGATATGAAATTAAATTTTTGCATCAACAATATGATTCCAGGATCGCAAACATTGATTCTTTTGTGAAATTACCAATGGGCAAACAATGATGAATCAATAACTAAGATTTCGACTACCAAACAAAAACAACAAGAAGATAGGATGAGTCATATCTGGCCATGGACTTTTCCACGTAATGGCTCAGTAATGGTGATGAAGAGAGACCACAGTGTGTGGTATGTCTCATAACATCAGAATCTGACAGGAGGAAGCCACATGGGAACATCATGAACACAAAGAAAAGCCTTCTGATTACTTTAGAAATAAATGATAGCTTGAAGCTCAACTAACCTGCAGTTTCCCGGTTTAAAACGCCTCCATGACTGACGTGGTTTTAACTGCAGTTAACGAAGTGGCCTAAACTAAACACTGTTTTCTTTGTACGTTTCTTCACAAGCATCGGGGGGCATATGGTAGTGGGATAGGAGGGGGGCTTTACATTAATGTTGTCCATGAACAGGGCTCCTGCAAAGCCCTAATGGAGAGAAGAAACATCCCCCGGAGCTTTGGAAAGTCCTTTAAGAAACCTGGAGAACTGTTCCTGAAGACAAGCGGATGAACTTTTAAACAAGCCGCTGTAAGACTAGTACAACAAAAGGTTCTTGTATTAAACATTTACTTAAAAGCCTGTTAGAACAATACATCTGTTTTTGCTTCTTCTATGTTGTTTTCCCATGTTTTAATAAAAAAATCGCTGCAACCACCTCCAGTTTTCCTAGATATACTTAAAGAGACGTGGGTTGGCTCGACACCTCAGTGCTGCACTGCAGGCTGCATGATGCTGATAAGCAGCTAGAAACTTGTGCCGTTTGTTGCTGACAAAGTAACGTACCTTCTCTATGAGCAGCTTCTTGCTCATCGTGGTGCACTTGTTGAGCCTCTCCTTGTATTTCTCTAGAAGTTTCTGCTGTTCATCTATCTGTCTCCGCAGGTCACAATTAGCCTGTTGAAAATAAATCATTCAAATGAACAAAAAAAATAAATATGCAGATTTCATATTATGTTTATTATTACACTCAGAAAATTAGAACATACTGGAAAAGTTATTCTATTAAGGCAATTCAACATAAAAAGGTGAAACCAGTACATTTTATGTATGGATGCAGGAATTTACTTTCAGAGGCCTGATATTTTTGTATTTAAAATCAATTTTTTATTGATTTCAAGCAATTACAATTTTCTTTAATCCGAGGTTTTCTGAAGCTGCAAATCCTTACCAGCAAAATATAAGCAAATAAAAGCAGAACGATATTTAATTGCATAATATTAAACCATATATGTGCATTTAATCTTTCAAGTTAAAGCGGATCAATGCAAGTCTGGGTATGTTTACCATCCAGTACGCATCCCAAAGCTGTAGGGGGAGCTCCAGAGCGAGAAACTAGGCGACAGACGAAGAAGAATGTTGTAAACAGAGGCAACTTACGGCTGTCTTGAACAGGCTACGGCTAGTTAGCATGGCTTCAA
>JAVQJG010097657.1:0-26540 GCA_036024015.1 Craterocephalus amniculus
GCTAAACCTGCCGGTAGGGTCGGATGTTGCTTTGATCAGTTCCGCTTGTAGCCCACATGTCACGTCCGGCACGGCCCGGATTGCATTCACATGCCATCCATCCGTGCTCGAGCACGGGTGGCCCGGGTCCTGGACTACCTCCCAGCCTGGGCCACCCGTGCCGCGCCCGGGCCCGGCCTGTTTGCATTCACATGGACAAAATTTGTGGTCAAACGTGCTCGGACCCGGGCCCGAGCACGCCATGTGAAAAGGCCCTGAGACACCAACGAACAAGTCTTATGACAATAACATTAATGATAAGTGCATTTCATTTATAAAGCCCTTTACATGTGTGGCTCATATCTCAAAGTGCAACACAATAAAGGAAAAAAAGTATAATAAATAAAAGTGGTAAAAATAACTACTGTAAAACTACAGATACAAAAACGCATTAAAATCCAGACATGCTGCTGCTTACTCATATGCTTTTGAAAATAAACGTATTAACTTTTTTTCGAAGGACTCCACCATCAGGAGCGCTCAGGAGTCCAGGTGGTGTTTTTCTGCTGCCTGGACATTAGGGCTGCACATCGTTTGAGCATCTTCATCGTGACGTATTTGTGCGCAATAGTCAGATCACAGGTCAAATTGCAGTATAGGTGGCAAATTATTACGGTCAACAGCATCTAATGCAGCGGACGGGTGGAGACCTCGGTCAGCAGCCACCAGGAGCAGTCTTGTGGAGTTCTGGCCTCTTTTTTACACGATAACAGGGTTTGTGTAGACAAAGGTTTGAGAACTGGCTCCAAAGTGAAATTTCCTTAAACGCAAGAAGAAGTAAAAGCCTTAAAAAATACTCCCAGAACCTTTTTTTAAAAAAAGCTAAGGAAGATTAATGTGGATTCATGCATTGTGTTAGAACTTGCTAAATTGCTAAATTGGGATTTAATTAATGGTTTATTTTTGACAGCCATCATGAAAATCTGAAATTTTTTATAAATCTTGCAACCCCCATGGGGGACCCAACCCCCAGTTTGGAACCACTGCATCAAATAACAATCATTTCCAGTAAACTTGGTGCATGAAGTGCTCTGCTGGGCCAACACCAGATAAAAACATGATACATTGGGTTTTAGCAACAGACAAACTGTTCTTCATGTCGATGTGCATCACTCAGTGTGGTGGGGAAGTCAGATCTCATTACAAGGGATCTCTTGAGAGGCTTGTACAGACACATTCAGATGCTCTGTCTGTGCTGTGACGCACTTCGGAGCCGTCCACTGGTGATCTACTCACCCAAAGGTAATAACCAGGATCATTAACCTCTTATAGTAATGCAGTTACTTTTTTCCAGTAGTGGGTATTACAAGAGATTACAGTTTGAAACTAGAGGTCATGATCAATTAAAAGAAAAACAGGAGCCAATGACTCTATAAGTCCCAGATGCTGCTGAACCTCTTATTAAAGGGACACTGTGTAACTTTGGGCCCAAACATCAGCCTAATGTGAGTCATGATGGAGGATTTCTGGGGTCAATATTCAGCGTTTGATGAGCATTAGCGCTCCGAAGCCGCTACCCTCTTCAGAAACTAGACATTGTAACTTTGTGACAGTGGATCCGGCACACATGGGATCATGTGACCTGCATTGGTTTTCTTTTCCACGTCTTCCACCAGCGTTTATTCAGAACAACAGCAGTAAGTCCTGATGAGCTGCAGAACGTTGCAGGATACGTCTGTGACTAAACATGACTAGCTGAAGCTAACCAGCTAAAGACCAAAGCTAACATGTTGAAGCTAATCGGCTACAGGCTGTAAAGTCCCATAAGCTACATGCTAATGTTGACATTTCCATAACCTGGAGATAAATGGATCATGCATAACTAGAAGCATTAATCACATCCCTCCACTAGTAGGACCTGATCCTTCAATGGTGGAAAATCTTTTTGAAAATTCCTGACTCCAAATGATTCCCTATCTGGTCTGCAGCACGTTCCACTACAGGGTGAAACTGGTTCATTTTACCACAGTGCTGTGTGACCTGTGGGAAGTTACAGGTTCAGCTCTCCTATAGTGGGCAAAAGTTCTGCAGTGTCCCTTTAAGGTTCATCATGTTTCTCTCCATCAGTTACTCTCTCCACTGTGCATTCAAACCATTGAGTCTAATCATTTTAAGTAAACAGGATTGTTATATTTACAGTTCAGAGTTGTTATTTGCATGCAGACTCTCTGGCCTACAGGTGTGCTTTTAGTAATCTAAGAAACAGCATGCAGCTGAAGCCAAACATCTTAACATCTTACACAAACATGCCTGCGGGGCATCTTCAAGTCAAGCATGTCTGTGCTCATGTAATCTTTCTCTCCTTGCCTCTTCCCCTGTACTTACATACTCCAGCCTGCGCTGTGTGCAGAGAGAAGGGTTAGAGTAAGTTCACTTAGCAGACCTCCAGCCTCCCAAGCACCTGGCAGAATGAATTGATGCGGTTCACAGCACTGGAAAGTGGGTCAGGCTCCAGTGCGTTCTGCTGCCATCTCATCTCACTGCAGACGTGCACTTATACAAACACATCTATTGTTATTGACCGTGATCAGGACGAGATGCTCCTGCGCCTCCAGAGGGGATGAGCGGCAGCCCAGGAATCCGGAGCTGCTGCGAGATGTGGAAAATATGCCGGGGACGTATAGTACATGCTGGCATGTCTGTGTGTGTGCATTGTGCTGAGGTATGCTGGGTTTTATAGGTTGATGCTAAATCAAGGTGTTCATCCATTTTTTTAGCTTCCATGCTCTGAGTTAATTCTCTTTCTTTGTCTGAATGAATAAGAATCACACGAGCTCTTCTCAAACCGAGAGTCCATGACCTTGTTGCAAACGTGTCTGCGAATGTCAGCCGAGCGTTTGTCCACTTAATGAAAAGTTCAGGAGAAGTAGGCCAGCACTTTATATAGCCTGACCCTCCGCGATTATCCACTGGCCCTCTGCTCTCCCGTCATAAACCCAAGTGTTAAAATGAACTGATGAGTGAGCGTTACATAAACGCCATGCGTGACCCTGTTCATCTCCATGCTATACACTCCGTTTCGTTTCATTATGAGCCACTCACATGCAGACATTTATGAAAGCAGGGCACCTGCATTAGCCGATCTCCTGTTCGCCGCTTTATGCCGAGGGAACAATGCAGGTATTGATGCTGCTGTCTCACCGGCTGGGATAGTAGAAAAGGCTGCGGACAACAGTTTTTTCACCTGGCTGAGTATATTTGGAAAGGAGTATTTTGGATTTTTTGCTTTTGTAAAGCCTGCTTTTTTTAGTTCTTGCTTTTGATAGAAAAATACAACTGCAGGATAGATCACGTTTCCTCTCCCAGAACGTAAACAGACACCTGACTTCTCTATCCAGAGCTCAAGGAAGAACAGCCTTGTTAATTAAATGTTATGTTTAGGCAAGTAAAAAATATGTGTTTAATTATAAATGTATGAGGATCAGTTATTGTGTTACATCTCTGCCACCACTGACAAAGTGCTTGTGCTTTTGCTGGTCCACTAGGAACTGCCTGCAGCCAGTAACACCCTTGAGCCGGTGCAACCATCCAGGATGTGCTGGAGGCCTGTGAGCCTTGTTGGCCCTGGGAGAGAGTCTTGTTATAATGTAATGTAATAATGATGTAATACTGCTCTAATTCCAAATATGTAATCTCCAACACATTGTTGTCCCTCTTGTCCCCCACATTCTTGTGAATTGTAGCCTCAGTTTCCTGTTCTTAGCTGACAGGAGGCCCCCGGTGTGTTCTTCTGCTGGTGAAGTCCATCTGCTTCAAGCTTTGACGTGTTGTTAAAGGATAAGTTTTTATTTATTTTTTTAACCTGGACCTATTTTGTAGCATGAAATACAACATTTTTTTTACCCAGACAGTTTTGGTATAACTCGAACTCCTTTGGGAGATATTTAGATCCACCCGATCAGCTTACATCCAATCGCTGGTCTGATCCTTCTTCCATGCTGCATGTAGAGCCTGTAATGGCTGTAAATTACGACAGATCACCACAAAAAGTAACTCCAAACCGCATGAAGCTCACAGAGGCATCGGACCAGCAATTCATAACAAAGCATCGGTGAAATGAAGGAGTGTTGTGGCAGAAAATAACCTTATTTAGAGGCTGTGCGAGCTGGCCCCCGTTCATTCCCATTATAACGGATGTACGCTCATCGCGAGCGGATCTAAATATCTCTTGAAGGAGTTCAAGTTACACCGAAACTTCTTAGTGAGTAAATGATCATATTTCATGCTAGAAAATGGGTCCAGGTTGAAAAAAAACTAAACTTTCCTTTAATTTTGGTGCTATACAAGTGAAGTGAAGCTCATATTTGTGCAGAGTGAATGGGGGAGTACATGAGTACATGGAGGGCCCTTCAAAAAGTGAACCTGTTGCCCAAGGGCTTGTGATACCTCAACAACACTTTAAGTGCAATGATGATGAAAATCAACTAAGTACATTAAGTCAAGAGATTTACATGAGTCCAAACATGAGGTACTCAGGCTATACTTGAATATCACCATAATAAGCCTCTTGAATTTTTCTACTACATTTTTTAGTCAGCTTTAGGAATAAATGGAAGATACAGGAAGCTAGAAGGTGCAATGAAAGATTAAATAGTGTTTTACAGTCTTTGTGGTGTATGTAAGAAGCAAGTTGGGGTCACGTTTTAGAAAGAAATCCAAAAGAAAAGACAATGTTCTTCAGAACAGTGTTTTTCTATGTTCTGTGTTATTAATCATTATGCTGTTTCTACATGAAAGTGTGTATAAAGAAGCACAAACCAGCTCCACCTCAAGCAGCTAAAACACGCACGCCACGAAACCACACCAGCATGACGTGTTCTGGGTCTACTTGTGTTTTTTACAGCATTAGATGACTTCTTTATATTATTTCCACATGTTCAATCACTGATGACACAGAGGTCGGACTACATGCCAGTGTGCTCAAAGTGTGCTGAGTCTGCTGTGGTCCCTCAGAGCGCCCAGCGTGGTCTGCTCTGTGTTTGCAGCAGGGGTACGATCCACGTGAACTGAGACTGTTTGGAACAGTTTGTACCAAAATCCAATAATATGCCAAAGCCTGTGTGCTAAACCTCCCCCCTCCCCTCCCGTCTTCATTCTTCTCTCTTCTCAGGCCAAGTCCGTATTGTTTTTCTTCCTGCCAGCCATAATATAGCACACACAGACTTAAAGTGTTCAGAGTGCAGTACAAGTAATGTAATTTCCGCATCTGCTTCCCATGATAATATAACCAGCAGCGTTAAGGTGTAAAGGTCCAGTGTGAAACATTTACAGGTGGAAATTAAATATATCTATAACAATGTTTTCATTTGAATTAAATGGCTTTGAAATAGAAATAATTGTGTTTTCTTTGCCTCAGAATGAAGAATTTATATGTAAAGACCCTGCAGGTTGCATTCCTCTTTCACTCTGTTATGTTGCTACAGTAGCTCAGACGGGACAGACCAAACATTTACACTTTTTTAACATACTGCTGTTATAGTTTGGGGACAGATAGGGTGGATTTGGTTCATTGTAATTGGTGCAAAAAGATGAACCCACAGGATTAAACACTGGACCGCCCAAGTGACAGTGATTTAAAACAACATTACAGAAGTTTCTGAGCTTAAAACTGTGCTTCTGACTCATTTTGATGGTACACTGACATTCATTATGCACAAGGAACTGGACATCAACACATTTTCAATTCGCACAAGAGCAAAGAGAATGAGGAAAAGAAAGTGACAAAGTAAGAAAAAAATTCAAAAGTCAACTGGCTTTTACTATTTGCTTTAATTTCCCTTCTCATTCAGCTGTATTTCCGTCAGGCAGCAGCATATAAATGGCATCAGGCACGCTAATCGTAGCCAATGATGTCACAGAATAGCCTTTAAGTTTTCATTTACACTTATAAAAATTCATTTATCCCACATTTGGTTCCCTGGTCCGGCAAATCACAGCATTAATCCCACATCTTGCAGCTGATACATTTAAATGGATGTTAAAAGGCTGTTTGCTACCAAACAGTCATTTATGGAGGGAATTTATACTTTGTCACCTTAGGATCACATTGCAACTTTCATAGCAACAAATCTACATTGTGCATAAGTTCATGTTTCTCCAAAATCCATCCATTCTTTGTCTGTGTGCAGAGGATTTTGGGTGTTTTGAAGAAACAAAAGGATTCTTAAATTTCATTGCCAAGTAAAATAGGGAAATTCTTTTGTTGAAGATGGGACATCAGCTTTGAGAAGCACCGAGCATGTTACAGCATATAAGCCTCTCTTTTGAAAAGGGAATACACATTTTAGAGATCATTGGAGCAAAAAGCATCACTGCTGATGCATAAAAAACTGTGATACAATCGTGTGAGTCAGCCGTCACCACATTACCAATAAATGACTGACTGCATTTGTTCCCTCCTTCAGGAGAACAGCAAAGGCCTGAAAGCTCCTCATAGTGAGAGAATCTTGTGGCTTTGTTGTGCTTTGAAGGACACTCTGCCAGTAAGAAATCTTCATCCTGTTGTCATGGTGTCTTACAGAAGGACAGCACCCACATCCGTAAGAGACATGGACCCAAATCAAAGTCTGAGTCTGACTTTTTCAACAGAATTAACATGGACTATAAATCATAATGTGCCTTCAGACTCCCAGTCCCTGAAACATGAAGCACACCAGTTCTGATGCAGTGGGGGGCAACTAAACTCCTAGAGCAGTTGGAATAAACGATTCCTCCCCCCTATGTTTGTGCCAAATATCACAAAACTGCCGTGAATCACACTGTCAAATCTGGGGGATTATTTTCTCTGCAACACGGAAATGATGCATAATTCATTTGCCTGTCTTCGTAGCGGCTGAGCGACAGGAAGGTCACAGCTGCTTTTAGTGGTGCAGCCAGCCTCATTTACTGGAAATATGGAAATATTTTCTGAGCTAAGCTCCCCCACCCCTCCCTGTATTTAATTTTCAGTGTAATGCTCAAAGCATTCTTAGGTTGTCCTCAAAAGAGGTGAGAGAAGAAGGTCTGATAAGGTTTATGTGGCAGCTGGTGAAAAGTCCTGCAGTGGAAACAGAAGTATTGTCAATTTTATCAATATGAAGAAGAAAACTCAAAATAATCACATAAAAGGTCAGTATTTTGGAATAGTAGGCCTCTGAAACAAAAGATAAAACTGATTTTTATCAGCTGTATAGACAAGGTGCTGTATTTTCTCCTTTTTTATGTGCTTTGTGTTTGTGTAGCGAGCACACGAGAAGCAGTAACGCTGATAATAAAAGCAGCTTGAGTCAGGAGAGGAGCATCTGCACCCCTTCAGTCCTATTAGTCCTATCAGTCCCAACTGGACTGAAATAGAAAGCAAGTCTGGGAATGTTTTCTATTAAGAGCTCTCTAGCTTCCACTACATGTAAATGTTTCTCTGCCCATTAAAGTTTTCATAAATAAACATGATGGCACAACTTTCCCCAAAGCAGCATGGCTGTCAGACCAACAATGAGGCTCTCTCCTTCCTCCGCAGTTCAGACCAGAAACCATATTATTCTCTTATTTGTTTTTCTGTGAATGCTTTCATACTTTTCTCCTTTCCCATTCCTTTTGAAGTTTGTCCATCATAATTATTTGCTGTCCTTCTTTCCCCCTTTTTGTTCACATTTAAATGCCAAGAGGATTATTGTCTGAGGAATGTTGTGAAAGCCCAAACAAAGCTGGTGGTGAATGAGAGCGTCCTGAGGGCCCGGGATTCCTGCAGAGAGGATACTCACCTTATAATGTCCCCCCTCTTCCTACTGCTCAGATAATTGGTGGTTAGAGTGAAGAATACCTGCAAATTAAATGGTTTGTAATTAGGTATGCAGAAGAACCAGGCCGAAGGACAGTGGCCTGGGTCCCACATTTGTCCTGAGGCTTGCCTGGAGGCATTAAAGGTGCATACTGCAAATTCTTTCAAGCTACAATCCTGACTTTAAAGGAAGAAATGGAAATTAAAAACTTCCTTCTGATATCATCAAGACTGCTTTTCCCTGCTGTATTTACCCTCAATTAAAGTTAACAGAAGTGGAGTTTTTTGCAGTGAGGATAAACTGAAAGGTGACAGAGTTGAATTATGGATTCATGGAGTTTGAGCCGTTCAAACATAATTTTATTCAAATTGTTTATGTGTGTTTAAAAACCAGAACATAATAATATAAAAAATGATAACAACACCAGTGATAGAGCACCACAAGATGTTAAAGTTAATGTCAACAACCATAGGACCCTGACACCGTGCAGCAACTGTGTAGAACCTGAACTCCTTTGAACCCCAAAGCCATTGATTTAAAAGATGAAGCTCAGCTTGACATTGCAACTTTAAAACTACTTGAATAAATTAGAACTACTTCAATAATCAAGAACTCGTCCCTCTCAGAAGTACAGAAACACTAGCAGGCTTTTCCTGCAAGACGTGCACCACAATCTATTTACCCCTTACTAATAAGATGAACTAGTATGTTTTATCTAATAGATTTAAGTATTTATATCCTTGACTTTATGCATTTATCACTGTATTTATTTGATATTTAATTGTTTCATTGTGCTGTCTTTTTTTCTCTCCCTCTTAAAAAAAAATAGACTGCACTTGAACCAATGAGGAAACACCAGTAAATGAAAGTCCTGAACCCGGCTGCTGCAATTTAAAAACTGGAAACAGGAGAACAATGATCCCAAACAGCAGCAAATCTAAAACTGATTGGCTGAAAATGTTAAGAATCAAAGGGGTTTCAATGATGCAATCCAAATATTACCCTAATTGAAATAATTAGGAGCTGCAGAGTGCTGCATAAACTGATGCTGACAAACTTCAAAGAAATAAAATTTGTCCACCACAACTACAAAAAGAGAGAGGGATAAAGTCAGGTAGTAAAAAGATTGTTAATAGGTGGTTTTACAATAGTTTGTGGCTGAAAACCATTGCTGCTGCTGTGCAATGCTTTTGGAGATTTCTGGAGGAGGAAGCTTATCAACTCATCGAAATAAAATTCTGTTTATAAATAAATTAATAAAGTAATAACTTTAAAAAATGTATGATGATTATCATATATTTGAGCACTTCTGTATTTAGTTATCATGTTTTCTTCTGTTTTGCTTGTCTTCTTTCTAAGTTTGAGATTTGAGGTCATATTGTCAAGACGTCAGATTTGAAGTCAAAATTAAAAAGAAAAATCCAGATAATGAGAACATAATAATAAACATGTTAATAATGTAAAATCAGTGAGATGAAACTAAATCATGGGGACACATTAACCTGCAATTGAGTATGGTAACAGAGTGCCTTGTGCAACTTACCAGAGGTTTAGAAAAACTAATCACATATATTGTTTTTCAAAATACAGTAAGGCAGGTGAACAAATGGTTTTATCTTGCAGGTGTGGATCTTAACAGTACATTACGTACAAATTACCAACATTTAGTGGTAAAGATGGATATAGAAATTTTAAAAAGATAAGCACAGTTGTTTATGGACGGTGGCTGCCAGTGGCCAAAATTCTTCTATAAATACAGTAAACATGTTGTCATCTGTGAGTGGATACAGATGATTGCACTACAGTTAAATATTTCAAAATTGTGTCCATGTGTGTGTCTTCCTCTATGTCCCCTGCTAGATTTTACTTATCCTAAATGTTGCTCTAGCAGCAAGCAACAAAGCCGGGTCTTCCGTCGTAAACCTCAGAGGATTCTCACTTTATAAAAATACGAGTTGTGTGTCCGTTCAGAGATGATGGCAGCTGTCATATGGAACCATTGCAGGTATAAATAGTTCATTCTCAGAGGATGAAAACGTATTACTTGTTCTCATAAAGGGATTTGATACCAATAGAAACTCAGTTTTTTTTAGAATGTTACATTTTTCTTTCACTGACATCTACATTTGGTTACAAGCTGCACCTTTAGGCAGTACAATTTTTTATAAAAAATATTCTTACAATGTAAAGCACTTTGTGTTGCTCCTGCATGAAAAGCAGTTTATAAATAAAATTGAACAGAATTGAACACAGGATTTATGAGACTATGCCAAAGTTTAAATACTTGTAGTAGTATTTTATATTTGTCATCAACATTTTGTTGGTATCCTCCGCAATTAGATTTTTATTTTAAACTAAAGGAAATGTCTTTAAAACATTATAAAGCTTGATTTTACCTCTTGTTTTTTTGTTTTTAAGTGACCAATATAATCACTCACTATTACTTTGTTAAAACTATTAAATTTAAATACTAAGTTTGAAAATGCTTCCCCAATATGTTAAGATATGAAAACTTAATCTTTTTTACTTAAAGGAATTGTTAGTTTCGCCTTTTCTTTAATCGCATGGACAGTAATAAGACTCCTTAAAAATGTACATTGTGCCATTATAAAGGTATTTCCCAAAACTTAACCACATTACCCAAAATGCATTGCTTCAGCTTCTTAAGGACGATTGGTTGCAGCTCTATTAAACTTCACAGTACAGGATTATAATTGGCGGATATGACTTATCAATCAAACGAGTAAATTTGGACCAATGATTTCTTTGTATTTGCTTTGGTGGGCGGGAGTAAAGCGCTTCCTCAAGCCAGGATTGTTTCCTGGTCGTTGCTAGCAACCTGCTGCCTGTAACTTCGTCTGTCCTCATCTCTCTCATGCATTGACGGTTTTTTATCGTGTTGATTTCGACATGTGCGCGAGGATGGAGCCGTGTGGACAGTGAGTGCAGCGTGACCCCCGCCCCCCCTCGGCTGCGCGCTGGCCCGGCTGCATGGTGCTCCGTGTCCGCCTGCCTGCTCTCTGACGCCCGGGGTTGCAGTCTGGCCTCCAGCCGTGGCTGCGAATTAACTTCATTTCTCAGCGTCGCCTCGCTCTGTTTATTTTATAAAGATGGCGATGAGGTGGACACTGTGAACTAAATGACTGTCAGAAACATCGCCTCCATTTGTAATATGGTGAGTATCCCTGCGCTTCTCCGTCTTGCTATTGATTTGCCTGCAGCCCCACTGTGTTGAACAAGGTGTGTGATGATGTTCACGGCTGAGTCGCCTCCCACCTGCACCCAGACTCCGTATGATGAGGATGCACAGCGGTGATGCCTCTCCCAGTTAATCAGTCTTTATTCTCAAACAGACCCATCACACCAGTGTGTTGTGCTGTATTTCCCTATCAGCCTTCACTTTGTGCTGCAGCCCGAAGAAAAGGACACAATGGACAATTTGTGTAGCTGTCACCTGTGATTGACAGGCGACCGGAGCAGCAGCGGTGCCCGTGACAGCTTGTCATTGTTGCATAATGCAGTGCTGCTGCAGAGAGCAGGAATCTGCACTAATCTGTATTTACGTTGTGTTCAGGGGCAGGAAAGAGTGGGAAAGAACAGACTTAATGCCCGTGTTAATGCCAGTGGCCCTTGCTTTATTTAGACTCTGATGTCCAAAGCCGCTTTAGTGCACTGTGGCTTTAAGCTGTATCCCTGCATGACTTTATGTATGATGCATTTCAAGTCTGTTTTGTGAAAATGAGGCCTTTTAAACAAAAGCTGGTCAGTTTAGCATATACTTTACGTCGTTTCATGACAGAAAGGACACATCAGTGATGTTATTGCTGTATCGTAGGGATAGTGTCTTTATGCTGTGTAGTAGGGCTGGGCGATATGGCCAAAAAATAAAATCTCAGATATTTTAAAACCAAATCCGATATCCGAATCTCCCTTTTTTGACAGTATGCAAGGAAAGTGGCTCAAAAATTAAGCTGCATGCATGCACTCGAAACCCATCAGGACCTTCTGTTGGTGTCCTTGGCTGCACAAAGCCACATTGTTTCATTAGCCTGAACTCTCATGTGTCCTGGACAAAACTCAGCGAGCGCCCGCTTGGCTCACATGCCTCCTTCCTACTGGCGGGAAACCACAGCATGTATAGTTTTGATGATAATTGTGGCTAATGGGGTGGTTCCTGTACGAAGCGGGAGGGTGCAGGTTTGCAAGGCATGGGATTTTGGTTTTCTCACAGACCGATGTATGTCTCTAAATATGTATGTTTACATATAATTAGATGTTATGATTCCAGATTAAAAAGGATGAATCTGCAGATTGATTCCTACACCAAAGCAGTCCACTTTGTGTGATGTAAAGAGAAATCTTGTTGCAATCTGCATGCAAAGATCCCAATGCAAAGCAAGCGACGAAGGTGTGGCTACAGTCCCACCTGCTGCAGATGAGGAGGCTAGAAAGCTGAAATGTGGCATCAGGCGTGACACGGATCTTCCACCCATCCCCCATAAAGGTTACGTCTAGATTCTGATCAGATATCAGGCTCATTTCAGTGATTAAGCAGCAGTTATGCAGCTATCTGCCGTATCTGGGACCGGAAGCGCTTAATCAGACAAAAGGGTATTCAGACGGTGCTTTGACAGACAGAAATGACAGCCATTAAAAAGTCAAAGTCTTCTACAATCTAAATTGTCCCCTGTGTTCGCTCAACAAAAAAGCTTTGAGCTCTGACAAGTAAAAAGCCCCCACAGGAGATAAGTGCTCCATCTCAGCCATCAGGGGCGAAACGATCCAGACTTCTGACATCTACCTGTTTAGGCAGTCTCCGTTTCCTGTAGCGACGCCGTGTGTTTCTGTGGATCCCGTGGGAAACTGTGGGAGAGGAATATTTAAGTCGGATACGTTAGGAAAGAGCTTTGTCTCACTCAGCAGATGCTTGTTGACTGTGTGAAGGTGCAAACTCTGCATAGACAGAAACGACTGAAGTGCCACACACGCTGCAGCGCTGACCATGAGGTCTTGTTCCCTCAGGGCACCAATGCCTCCGCTCTGGAGAAAGACATCGGCCCGGAGCAATTCCCAATCAATGAGCACTACTTTGGATTGGTCAACGTGAGTAGCACTAAATCCTATCGTGCATAAACAGCTGTCATTACGAAACAACTCTGCTATCATTTTTCAAAACAAAGCGCCACGGGACGAAGGTGAGTCAGCAACGCTGCTGTTTGTGAGAGAAGGGATGTTCTGCTTAATGAGGCATGAATACACAGATCTCCCCATGATGTTGTCCCAAACTCATCAAAACAGGACAGCAACCCTTGTCTGAAACTCTTTCTTTTTCTTTTCTTTGTCTTTGTCTGTGTGTCGCTTCCGTCCTCAGTTTGGAAACACATGTTACTGTAACTCGGTGCTGCAGGCGCTCTACTTCTGCCGGCCGTTCCGGGAGAACGTGCTGGCCTACAAAGCCCAGCAGAAGAAGAAGGAGAACCTGCTCACGTGCCTAGCCGACCTGTTCCACTCCATCGCCACGCAGAAGAAGAAGGTGGGCGTCATCCCGCCCAAGAAGTTCATCTCCCGGCTTCGGAAGGAGAACGGTGAGATGAACTGGTCTATTCACCGTTTCTGTTCACAAAACCTTATATAGCACTTTAAACGATTAGGTTTTTCAGTCTGAAAGATGAATAATTAATGTGTATATACCATAGCCATATCGTGTAACTATAAATAATTCCTCATTAATTAATTCGGAATTCAAATCTTCTCCTTTGGGTTTACATAGGATTCAGAATTAAGGTTTACATGAAAAACGCGTTTTCTTAATTCCTCTTTTAAACCAGGGGTTGGGAAGGGTTCTGATTAGCTGGATGGCGGAAGTGACGTTACGTACGTACATACCAAAGGACAACAGTCGCTTAGTTTCGTTTCGTCAACAACATGAGAAAACGTCGTATTAAGAACCAATTTAGCTTGATTTAGATTCTAGTTATGAAGCAGCAGCTAGCTGCTAGCTGCTAGCATGCTACGTCACTTTCACCTGAACAGACAAGGTTTGAGCCCGTTTTTTATTTGGACGGGAAGCGCTATTTATGGTCGTCATGGAGACAGAACGAAGGAACGAGCATCCGCAAAACGACGCAATGTTTACGTGATAGAGGATGAGAGAGGAATTAAAAGATCGGGAATTAAAAATTGATTAAACCAGACACTTTTTCCAGAATTAAGTTTAATTCAGAATTAGCATTTAATCAGGAATTATGTGTTTACACGCTCATCTTTCACCTATTTAAAGCAGAATTAACTTTAATTCTTAATTACAGGGGAATTAAAAGTCATGTAATCGTGGCCGTTGAAACCACGATGAATCAGAAAGAACAAGCTCTGGGTCACACGTCGGGGGAATAATTGCAGGTGTTGTTTATTTGCATCGGTGCTGGCGAGCGAGCTGCAGGTTTGTTTGTTTGCAGCGTTGACTCTGATGCGGTGGATGGATGCGGGGGTGAAGGGCAGGTGCACGGCGGTGGTAAGGTCAGTCGAAGAGGAGCTGACGTAAAGGCTG
The DNA here is from genome assembly GCA_036024015.1 of Craterocephalus amniculus. Classification (NCBI taxonomy): domain Eukaryota; kingdom Metazoa; phylum Chordata; class Actinopteri; order Atheriniformes; family Atherinidae; genus Craterocephalus; species Craterocephalus amniculus. Next base: position 14,344 of record JAVQJG010097657.1, read on the forward strand.
TTCTCTGCTGTCCATATTGAGGAAGCTCTTTATGCGAATGAACAATGCCATCTCTGTTGGGAGCCAGCTTTGGTCAGCTGCCTCATCTCTGGACTTTTTTCCCCTCCCCTCTCTCTCTCTCTCTCTCTTTTCTTTCTCTTTTGCTCCCCCACCACCAGCAGTTTCAGTTTTCCCCTCTCACATACAGACCTGTCAAAACATTCTGTGTGGAAATGTTTGTTTTTAACAGCAAAGTCACATGGATGAAATAGTTTTCATGCAGAAGATCATCGCAGTCGTTCTGCTTTCCCCACTTAGGCTTTTCTCAGGCTATTATAGGAAATACTGTTTAAATCTCTGTGGGAATAGCATGCAAACCTAAGTGGAAATTACCCACATTTAAGCAAATATTCATCTTAAATTGAACAATGGGGTTTTAACTAATGGTGCACACACAAATCCATGGATGTGTGCTTTTCTGTAACACCTCAGATTTTTATCTTTATTTTACCAGCCGCATTAAGAGCAGGTGAACAGTTAAATGACACGGGAGGTAATCTGATGATCTGCACAGCCAGCTGAAGCGGTGAATCCTCTTTGCAGCCGTATTGTACTGGATCCCTGTAAGATGAATGGCTGAAATGAAACATGAGCCTTCTCAGTCATTTCATCCCTGGGCTTGCACACCTGGAGCCTACCACTAACGGGGCTTTCTGTTGATAAAAGGACGTTGGCTAATGCGAGACATGCGTCACAAAGAGCTCACAAACACAAGAACGATGAGCCTGAACATGAAAGTAAACCAGTGGACCAGTCCGATCCCAGACATGAGAATATAAGTGAGTCAAAGAAGTTTTAAGAGAAAGGCTGCTCTGCGTTATTTCCAGGGGACCGTGCGGTTCTGCACATGTGACTGGGGTAAAAATCTGATCACATATGTTTAATGCAGATAAAAGACTTTATATGAAGTATAGCCACCACCCAGATGTGCTGGGACGACTGGGAATGACATCACACCCGAGGTGATCAGGTGGAGCATCAGCAGGATCTGTGTATTGTTTGTTATTCCTCATCGATTGGACCAGCTGTTACTGGCTACACAAGCTGATAACCGTTCCACTGTTTTTGGTAAAACAGTGTAGCGATTCATTCACAGTCACATGGTACCGATTCTGACTTATCGTTAACCTTTATTTAACCAGATTGGTCAATTGAGAACAAATTGTCATTTACAGTGGCACCCCAGGCCAGAGGCAGCAGTAAGACGTACGTTAGGTTTTACACAATGCAGCGAGTCACATTACAGAGTATTACATACAGTAAACACAGTTTCAGTTTCTGAGAAAGGACTTTTCCTTTCCACCTCTAAACGTGCTCAGGATGGAGGATTGGATCAAAGACGAGATTCGATGCAGTGTTGGGTTCCTTAGTATTACTTAATACTAGTTATTAATTAATATGAGTTATTAATTGGCTGGTATGGATCGATGTATGACAATCAGAGGGGCTGATGCTGATTGCTGAAATGACATGTTGTGAAGTGATGTTATACCAATAATTGAACTGAATTTCATAAAATGATACAAAAAGCAGTAGAATGCATTTAATAAGAAACCTGATGGACAGAGTAACAAACCCTCTGCAGCTATCACCAGCTTCTTTGTTAGATTTTGAAGTTGGGGCTGGGGATGAGACATGATTTCTAATTAATGTTTTTTCACTCCAGTGACCGGTTAAGTCCTATTTAGGAGTTTAAATGAATCGCACCGAATGAAACCGCATTAGTTTGGGTCTGTCTGACAGTAATTATTACAGAAACTTTTCTGTGCTTGTACCAAATTTCTGGAAGAAAGTTAATATTTCCTCAGACTTTATTGTTATTTTTTCTCCCAGTTTCTGTCCGTGTGATTCAGGCTGGGTTTGATTTGCTGGATTCATGTGAGAAAATGCTGATTTTCTCATCAAGTGCTTTCATAAACACTGACCAGGCACATTATCATGTCCACCTCGGTCCCGTCTTTTTTGATGTCATAGATCCAACAAGGTGAAGGAAACGCTCCTCAGAGGTTTTGTTGTATGTATTGACATGACAGCATCAGGCAGGATGGATCCATGCTTTCATGATGCTTCCAGCACATTCTGAGCCCAGCATGTGAATGTGGAGCTGAACTGGAGACTCATCAGACCAGTTTGTCCAGTTCTGGTGAGTCTGTGTGAATTATAGCCTCAGCTTCCTGTTCTTAGTTGACAGGAGGCCCCCGGTGTGGTTTTCTGCTCTGGAGTCCATCTGCTTCAAGGTTGGACGTGTTGTGTGATCAGAGATGCTGTTCTGCAGAGCTTGGATGGAACCAGTGCTTACTGGACTTCCTGTTGCCTTTCTATCATCTCCAACCAGTCTGACCAGTCTCCTCTGACCTCTGACATCAACAACTGGATATTTTCTCTTCTTCAGACCATTCTCTGGAAACCTTAGAGATGCTTGTGGGGGAAAATCCCAGTAAATACTCAGACCAACAACCATAAATCTCCTTTCTTCCTCGTCCTGATGCTCAGACTGAACTTCATCAGGTCGTCTTCACCATGTGTACATGACTAGATGCTGCCGTGTGATTGGCTGAGTAGATATTTGTGTAAACAAACAGTTGAACAGGTGGAGCTAATAAAGTTTCTGGTGAGTGTAAACTCTTCCTCAGCATGGCAGGACAGTTTGTGCTGCCTCCAACTCTGTTTCACTAAACACAAATGTTTATTTTACTTTCTTTAACGACTGTTTCTCAACATAAAAACACTTTCCAGAAGTTGTTTAGTGACTTGCAGTTTTCTACAGACCAACCAAGAAGTCCAACTCTGATTTCAAACAAAAAAAAACATAAACTCTCTGAGATGCAAAAAACAATGTGTCAATGTGGGAAAATGATAGTGTGTTGTTACAGAAGGCGGGGTCAGTGCTGGCAAGCTTTAACAAACTACAAATGAAACATGCAATTTAGCTACAACCCACACCATCTTTAGTTGTCATGCACAGATGAGTTTGACCAAAAATGAGTCCACTGTAACCTCCGAGGATTTCATCATTTAACAAACACATGCAGCTGATTTGACGAGCATCTGCAAACACGTGATACTTTTCCCCACACAGAGCCACACCTATCTGATCTCTGTGTGACGCATTTCTCTTCATATTAGTCACTACATGCAAAACGTGTGACTTGCACATCGAGCTCTTCCATCCCGCCGCCTGTCAGGAGGCCGCACCTGCAGACAGGAGCAGGTTCGGACAGCTTTCTGATCCCATTCAACCATCCAACATTATCTCTGATAAATGAGAGGGCATTTCACAACTGAACGCTTTGCAAGCACAGGCAGAGCTGGAGCTCAAACAGAAAAACATGAGCGTGGATGCAGTTGCTGATGTGACAGCTACGCCGTGAAATATTCCCAAACATCAACAAACCGCTTTCAGACTGAGCCTGGATGAAAAGCTGGATGAAAATGGAAGTGGGACTGAAGCTCTGAGGTTCAGTAATGAGCCACTATCACTCTGCTGGTTCTAAATCAGACGCAGACTTGTTATTGTGGCCTTGGTAAATGACTGACTTGAGATGCCATTCGAGACAGTCAGAACACAGCAAATTCTTCGGCACAGACGAGCAGACGGGACTCCCGTGGGATTTAAAGGCTGCATAAAGCGCAATATGAACCATAAGACTTGTCCTTGTAAGGAAATGTCCTCCTCTTCTCAGAACTACAAGCAGACTAAAATGATGGTAACCAGATCCTTAACTTGTGCCTCCTGCTCTTCTGTAGTTTAACCCAGCGTGAATCTGTTCCCTGTTTCAAAAGCAAACCATGTAGACACAGTTACTTGGCAGACAAAATTTCTTAATCATATAAATAAATCTAAACCATTAATTTAAGCCCTGCACACATGCATGCAGTCACATACTTTTGCAGTATCATCCCTTAATGAGAAAGCAACACCAGAATTTCCGGATACGCAGTCACACCTCTTTATTTTCCAGGAAATTGGTGAAATATTGTTGACGGTTCATGTGAACTTGAGGGCGTTAAGATCAACGTACAGTATGTGGCTCAGTGCACAAGGGAACCCACTATTTGTTAAATGCACTTTTAAAAAAAATTATACAAATGATTCCTGAACATCATTTACATCATCTACCACCTCAGAAGAGACATCAAGCTCTATAAGCAGCACTTTCATGACTGATATTAAAATATGATCAGACAGATTTCCCATCACACTACGGGCTGATTTTTGTATTAGTTAACGAGGACCTAGAACACGAGGCTGATCAGATGGTTAAAGTTGTTACGCCCCAGCTGCCTTAAATGCACCACAGATGCAAATTGTTCAAAAGTTCAAGTTTCCATTCCTTGACCCATGTCTGGCTTGAGTCGCTTCTCCAGCATTATCTGGAGTTCTTAGCTGATAAATAGTCTTGTACAGAAAACCATCTTGCCAACTTTTAAAGTTAAACTGTGCGTGTGAAAGATCCATCAAAAGGGATTTGCTGTTAAAAGGAAAGTCCTTTAACTTTGACAGCCCTATTTTATTTGGCAAGGCTCTGGCTTCGACTCTTTTTTCTGTTTCTTTTCTTTTTTTACTTAAAGGTCATAACAAGAAAACAAATACTTTTTCAAAAATAATACATCCACAGAACACTAGAACGATGCAGAACAAAAGGATTCATTTTACTTAATTTAAAAAAAAGTTGATAAACAATTGTTTTATAAATTTTGACGGTTCCAAAACCTAAATATTTACATCTAGTTACCATGGCAGCATCTACACTAAAGGATTCTATCTCCGGTTGCCAGATCTGCAGCTCTGTGTAGAAACGGATCTAACGGATCTGCAACGCTGTGTAGAAACCATCGACAGTAAAATGAAGAGACAAGCCGTTAAAAAACCATGTGACCCACAGGATTCTGATGAGCTGAGGTGATGCACATTAGGCATTTCCTTCCTAAGAGTTTAGACAAAGTTTTCTGGCTCTGACTTCCATCTACCAATCAGCAGCAGGTGTTGGCCTGACACCACCCTGACAAATACTGGACCTCCTCCCTGGACCCAGTCTCATCTCCCCTCAAGATGAGGGGACTCATCACAAATGGCACCAATGTGAGATAATTCAGCAACGCCGAGAAAATACGAGCCGTTTTCTCAACAGTCTGCCGTTGCTGTAAAACACGAATCCTCACAAAACTCCCCATTAGGGATGAGAGTCTTACACAGACTCACGATTCAATCCGATTACGATTCTTGGGTTGAAAATTGGATGCTGTACCGATTCTAGATTCAAACTGATCTCAGTTGTCATTCAATTCTCTTTTAGTAACAAAACGTGCAAATTAACTCCAGGTGATTCCATTTTTTCCCCCCTTTCACCCTCACACTAATGATGGGATGCAGCATGTAATATTTATGAAATCAGGAACATCTCTGTCTGACCGAACACTCCTTGAACTTTAAGATGACGTGCATTTGTTGGTGTTGTCGAGGTGTAATGACAAATGGCAGCTACTGTTGTTGCGTGTTTGAGAATCTGAGCTGGCAGGATGCAATATATGTATGCGTCAGAATGTGACATATAATATCCCAGTATTAGATGGCAGTAATTCATAAACTATTTTGCTTTAACACTTCGTCATCCTGCGCTACCATTTGGCAGAGCAAAGTTTTCAGTGATTATCATGAATCTTAGTGAAGAAATGATGAAATAAAACTGAATGAACCGTCTTTACCAATTGGTTTGGGTATGTTATACCAAAAGAAAGTGTTTGTTATCCTGTTGCAGCTTCAAATTTTGACCATTTCACTGTCACTACTTAATTACTGACTTTATCTCAACTATTTGCTGAAAATCACTTAATCGTATATTTCTTGTTCAAAAGAAAAGAGATAATGTAAAGAAACATTTCTCTTTTTGCTTGTGTGAAAGTTAAAGGGTTAAGAAAAAAAAATTGGGTGTGAATTTAGAGCTGGCTAAAAAAAAGTTAAAACATTATTTGGACATAAAACACTTGGCCTATATTAATATGTGAAATCTGGCAAAAACCACACCACATGGGAAAAACTGTTTTGTTTTGTGTTTCTGACTTGATAAACATTTCACTTAGAGAATCCCAGTTCACTAATAAACGCAGATTGTTAAAGACAATACATTGCTGTTGTTTCAGACTCCACAATAACCATGCCCATTGAGAACGAAGCACAATAAGACCGTCTTGAAGCCTTGTCCTTGTGGAGAGATAAACGGCGACTGAACTTCCTTGTACGGTAGGATTTGTTGTGGGATTACACTATGATATGATACATTACAGACAGAAATGCAGGCGGCAAAGACAGACAATGAGGCCAGTGTTTCACACACAAGGCTGTTTAAGAGAAGACGACCTGGCTGACAAATGATCCATCAGTTAAACAAGATATGAAAACTAAACAAGAGTCAAAGTCAAAACACCCACAAACAGCTTTTAGTAAAAAAAAATAATAGTGAATATAATTCTGTTTCGTTTTACCATGTCTTTAGGCAAGAAGAGAGACGATGTGTCCTCCAAGTGCTCAATCAGAGAAAACAATGCAAACCAGAAATGCCCGATTGGAGATAGCATGAGATCACCTGATAAGGTGTGCTAAACTGGAAAAGAAAAAAAATATCAGTGTTGCAAAGTATCCTTTGCATAACGACTTCCTCTTGTGTTCGGCGTGGGATCTTACAGGTACAATGATGTCATCCCCTCTTCCTGCCTTTAAAAAGCGTCACAAGCCAGGAACTCCCAGTACAACCCAGAAAAACAGGATCGTCCAGCTCCAAAGAGCCCAGAAGTAACACCTCAGACATAGCATGAAGAACAGCCCACGTTCCTGACACAGCTGCTCGGGCACTCCATCCCCACTCCGCTCGGTCACCTTGGTGTGTTGGGAGATGTTGCCATGGTGAGGCGCTAGGCCAGCTGGGTGGTGAGGGTAATTAATGAGGGAAGAGACTGGGAGCTGAGCACTTACCTTTTCACCACCAAACTGAGGGTCTTGTGGGATCCTTTCACCAGGCAGATCGCCTCCTGTCTGTAGCCAGTCAGGGGAATTTCGTTGATGTTGACGAGCTCGTCTCCCACCTGGAGACTCACACCTGCTGCCTTGCTGCCCTCCTCTACCTGGGAGACAAACACAAACAGATGCTTTCATGTTAAGCTATATAGCAAGGGAGAATTCATACTACAAGACAATTTAGCAGGCTGAAGCTTCCTTTGCTCGAGCTTTATTAATATCAAACTCAATGGCTGATCAGTCATGCCAAGGAAACATTACAGAAATCTAGCTAGCAGTAGCTACTGTTAACTATAGGTGGCAATGTAGCGCAGTTCATTGTGGACTGGACAGACAACAGCACCACTGTTCAGGGTAAATAGACCTATAGCTTTCTGTTACATACAACTCTAAAAAGGTTTTCATTGTCACTTTGAACAGTCTAATCTTCTATAAACCAGTCAGGGTTAGGGCACATAAACCAAAGCTGCATCACGGGCAATAAACCTTGAACTAAATAAATGCCTGATCTGTCAAAACGAACATCTACAGATTCATGTTAAAGAAACATCACATGAGGATATGGGTCACTAACACTAAAAAATGAATCAGCTTTTGTCCTTATCAGTTCACAGCGGGGGTGGGTCTAGAAATTAATTTGATGGGGGGCTGCAAAATGTAACATGTGTAAGTAAGACCTATGAATACCTATACAAGTTAAATAGATAAAAAGGCTAATTTATTTTTTCATAACTTCTGAAATAATTATTACAATTATAATATTAATTATTACTAATAAATACATTTTTAAGCAAACAGCCACTTTTTCATATGTAATTGTTTAATCAGGATGATGCTGCATCAAACGGTTTTAATCACTGCTGCACACTGTCTTACATTTCACTGGCTCTAAATGTTTCTCATTATCAACTTTTAACAGTGTTTATTCAACATTATTGGCTGTTTAACTTTGGACAGTCATCACGTCTGGTGGTTTTATGAGTTTCCCATCTTCTTCATGACATGTAAACACTTTGGACAATTATTACAACTAAGTAGGATGTCGATGAGATGATACTGTAATAAGGCTGCATTATGATCAAGAACATGATAGTGTTATGTCGTTGAAATAAAACATACAGAGAAACATCAACATACATTAAACAATGTGCTCATTTAAGCATTTTAGGTTTATCCAGGTCAAGGTCAATCACAAAAAATTAACTACATTAACTAGAAATAATTAATCCAAGACCCCAACATGGCACACCTGATTTCAAACCTCAAACATTATGTAAAGCATCAGAAGCTCAGACCTGGGAAAAGGTAACAAAATCATATCTAAAGTGGAGGGTCACGATCCACGAACTAAAGACGGACTTGATGATAAAGAAAAATGCATATATGGAAGAAATTCAGCTCTTCAATCGGTTAACCGACCACTCAAAGGAGTTATCTTGACACTAGGTAACATTAGTGTTCATGAGAGGAACAGGAAACGGTTAAAACCACAGCTGATCCAGACACAGTTATAACTGGATGTTTAACTGAAAGACTGTCCTTGTCCCAGTATAAATGCCACCCATGGATCTCCCTGGACAACATATGGGTTGTAATTTAAAGTAACATAAAGAGGTTGTAACGGGGAGGTTCAGTTATCAGTACACGACTGTGATGCTCTTGATAGTGCGGGGAAATATTTGAGAACTTTGCCACAATTTCTAACCTTTTTTAAAGGTCATTAAGCTGAATTTACAGCCCAGATATCATCTCCAAGTTATCTGGCTGGTTATTTTATCAGACGATGCTGTAGTTGTCAGCATTTTATTGGAGCAAGGCAACAGTCTGGAAGTGCTTTCCCCCCCAAATACTCAACCTCTTGTTGAAGAGTAGACAAAAAATCTACTTTTATGTCCACTTTTGTTTCAATACAAGGAAAAATCTAACAAATATTCTGATAAATTTACTTAAAAATGTAAGGTTGACAATGAACAAAAGGTGATTGGAAAATGCCAAATATTAAGACGTACCTTAATAAATAAAAAAATAAAAAAATCAACAAAAATTAAATGTTAAAAAAGAAATGTCAAAAAAGAAAAGTAACACAAAAAACAATACGATTATAACAAGACAAGCCTAGGATAAAGACTTCTACCGACAGACCAACACATCATAACATGAGTCATAGACATAGATACATACTAATGAAAAACTAAAAGAATTTTGGTGATGGTTGTTATGAGATGGGATTTACACCAGAAGTTAAATGTCCCTCTTTAAGAGAGATATTCCATTTATATGAGCTAGTACTGCTTTCTGTACCATATTATTACTGTTGAAGGTTCGGTCTGAGGATACATATGATCAAGCAATTCATTAATTGATAGTTTGATTCATTGATTTATTGATAAGTGCCATTTTTTCTGAGAAACTGAATTTTCCCTCTGAATCAACAGGCTCCTTTGCATAAAAATTCTATCTTAAGAGAAATGCAAATAATATTCCTTAACAAAAGATAAATTCCTAACAGCAGGAACAACATATTCACAAATAGAATTGTGCAAAAAAAGATATTATTATTAGTAGTAAAAGTATTAGAAATATTATCATTGTAAATTTTATTCAATATAATAAATTACATTGTTATGTCTATGGCCAGAGGACAGCTTCTCTTGTGTTCTCGCATGTAAGTCAAGGACTTCTGGCATCAAGTACGCCTGTATGCAGACGAGGCGAGGAATTGCAATAAATATATTTTAATTGAGTAATTTCTTATCAACGATTAATTGATAATCGACCGATTGTTTGCAGGTCGAACTCCTTACAACAGTTTCATTAGTGAAGCTGAATGTGAAGGGTTGTAAATCCCAACGTGGAATATTTGCATTTATTTGGATATTTTTTCTGAAAAAAAACATGCAATCATCATTGAGCATTAAATAAAAACATGTTTCTTCTCTTCTTTTGACATTATTACATGGAGACATGAAACTGAGTTTAATTTATACCTAAGAAGTGAATCTAGAGCCTTTATGGGAGTGAATTTCTCAAACTCACGACAGCATAAGAGCAAAAACAAAATACAAAAACAAACAAAAAACATCCGTTAGGGGGGCTTCGAAAGACCTAAATCAGAAGCAACCAAAAAACTTCAAAAACCTGCTTTCCAAACCAGTGGACCCATGTAAAACAAACATAATGGTGTTTGTCTAAGGGAAGACACCTGAAACAACACAAAGGGGTGTACGGTGAACAGAGCCCTGTGCGCTGAACTTCCTAACTCCTGCAGTAGGAATATCTCTGACATGAAGGCTGACTCCAGATAGGAGATATTAAAACTGACAGGAGCATGGCTACAGCTTGGTATTTCACATGTGTTAGAAGTACGGAGCGTTAAGGTCAGCGCTGTCCTCGCGCTGACGCAGAAAGCCAGATATGGGCCGGGGAAGACAGCACGGCCCAGTGGGCAAAGAAAAGCAACAAGAACTTACTTGGCAATTGGCACATTAACTCCTAAAAGCTCTGCAGCTGATAATCGGGTCTCTTAACCTGTGTCAGCAGGGGGCTGTATGACTCAAGTGCGGAGGTATGTGTAGCTTTACAGACCACTATGTCTTATATGGCCTTTATCTTGAGCACAGGAAAGCGGAGCCTCAGATAGCACCATTCGTACTGCAGCTTCTTTTCATTTTTCTGTAGCGGAGGGGGGAGGGGAGGGGGGGGGGGGGGGGTTTGGGGGGTGCGGTGAGAATTTTCATGCCGGCTGGCAAAATTCCTGAACTGCTCCCGATATGGTGGTGTATTTTGTGCAGAAACACTTCATGATACATTAACAGCGACTTACAATGTTTGAAACAGATACACTCGTGTTTTACTTAAAGAGGAAAACTATTCTCCTGGATAAAGAAGCCGGACTAGTTTAGACTGAGAAGAAGGACCAAATAATGAGCCAGATTGCAGCCTAATAGATGTGTTGGAGGATGTGTAGAAAACAAAAGCAAGGATCAAACTGGTGCTACGCCACTTATTTCTTTACCAAATCCTTTCTGTCAGCTCTGGCCCCCCCCAAGGCCCCCTGGTTCCATCTAATGCCACAAACTTTAACAAACAATTCACATAATAAAGTTTCATGTTTCCTACAGTGGCTCAGTTTTTGGCCAGCTCTACTTAACACAGAGCTACACAATGCTTTTACTGGGACCATTTTCTGTCAGGGATAAAAACACACTGGAGTATGTTTCTACAGAACGGGCCACCAGGAGCATGTGGAAATCACAGAAATTAAATCAGAGTGCCATTGTTCATTGTAATGCCAACGAGCATGACATCCAAAGCAAAAGCGTGGCGAACTGATTGGGTTTAAAGTTTTTCAGACAACAATATAGCTGCATGGCACAAACAAAAGCATACAACCATCTACCACAAATTTAGCAGTTGGTGTAATTATTCTTAAGCTTTTGATAAAAAAAGGTAAAGAAATTAAAATTTGCAACAGATTGTGTTTGTTTCACAAGAGAGAATAAAAAAATACCTTTTATTAAGTACTATTAAGCAGAAAAGGCCGATTTATGCTCAATGGAGAGGACGGACACGCAAACACACACTCATCCGTCTTCTATTTTAATTATGCACAATTATAATTGGTGCGTTTTCAGGCTCCTTGCATGTCTGTCACTTGATGCAGAAGACATAGTAATACCATCAGAAACCATGTTGGCAGTATTGAGCAGAAAGAAACTAAAGAAGGATAAGAGAAATGGGAAGAAGATAACTTTAGAAGAAGAAGGTGAGGACGTAAACAGTAGAAGTTGCAGAAGCTTGTGAAAAAATGATATGCAAGCATGATATGTGATATACTGCAGTGTTCCCAGTTTCTAGCTTTTACAGAGGATGGTCTGAAGAGGATAAAATATCCAATGAGCAGCAGTTATCTGGACAAGAATGTCTTGTTGATTTCAGAGGTCAGAGGAGACTGGGCAGACTGGCTGGAGATGATAGAAAGGTCACAGGAAGTCCAGTAAGCACTGGTTCCAGCCAAGGTAAATTATAACATTGCCTGGTCTGATGAGTCTCCATTTCAGCTCCACATCCACATGCTGGGCTCAGAATGTGCTGGAAGCATCATGAAAGCATGGATCCATCCATCTTCTTGTCCCACTTTGGGCCC
>JAVQJG010097661.1:0-19781 GCA_036024015.1 Craterocephalus amniculus
ATTGAGAATGTAATTTCTGTTTCAAGAAATGAGCCAAACTGTAAAACAATACCATCTTAGAATATTGAGAATGTAATTTCTGTTTCAAGAAATGAGCCAAACTGTAAAACAATACCATCTAAGTTTCCACATTAAAGCTCTTGTTTTGATGGTAAACTGACATTCATTGCATTCCTGGAACTGTTGGTGTCCATTGTGAAAAATTGCACTCCTCAACTTAGTGTTTACAGGCAAGGGTATTTTGTTACAATGATATTTTGCTTCATGGCATATTCTTAACTGTATTTGAACATACTGGCCATTTGGAATGTGCACACCATACCTGACTCAACAAAGAAATACAAGAGGACATTATCATACGAAGTGAGTAAGAAAGAGATAAACTGAGGGTCAACATCATGTTGGCTCAGAGAAGAGACAGGATGCAAGCAAGGTGCTGAATTAGCCTTTATTCTTTCGGTTTCTGGTGCCACAGCTAGTTTCTTCTCCAGTGCCTGTGTCTCGTGTGTCATTTCCAGGGCCAGCATCTCCTGTCTCATGTCCAATTCTGAGTGCCCCTGTGCCGGCTACAATACCATGTTCCACCATCCACGTTTCTGAGGGGGTCCCCGAATGAGAGAGAGCTTAACAAAACTTTAGTGTAATTTATGAAATTAACTTCCCATGATTTGTTTTGTGCTTTTGAACACCTGTTGTCCTTGTTACACTTAATTCCCTTGAAAAAATTGGTTCGTCCGGGTTAAAAAAAATTATCAAAGAAAACAAAACAATGCGACACGGTAAAAGAAACAAATTACATAAATTGCTATGTTGATGAGGATCATGAGGATCTTTTATGTAAATCATTTAGATCTTAATTGAGCTGAGGGATTAGGGGAATTGTGGCTGTGATCAAATGGAATTAATTGCAATTATTGTAAATTATTGTTAGTGATTTTTTTTTATAATCAGATTTTTGATTAACCTGCTACTTTAGCTCTATTAATTATGCATATTGAGTGAGCTGATCACAAGAGGGCAACTCTACAGTAACAGAGTGGTCTCTAGTGACCACCTCAATACTTCACAATTTAAAATATATCCATTCAGGTGTGTCCCAATTTTTATAAGCAATTTTATGTATGCACACAATGTGGTTTTTAATCAGCATCAGGCAGCAGTGTGTTTCTTTTACCCACTGTTGCAAACTGGCTACTAAGAGGATGTCAGTTGCATAAGTGGGGCTTATATGGCCTAGGACACACTGCTTATACCTGGCTAAAATACTGATCATAATGGATCCAAACTTGTAATCTGAAACTTGGACCTGGTTCTTAAGGTAATCACTCTTATTGTGTTATTACAGTTTTTTTCCATTGGTTTGGCTCATTTCTTGAAATAGAAATTACGTATATGGCAATAAAGGGAAATGTTTGGTGGGAATTAACCAAAAATGTACTAAATTGAAGGCTTGTTCCTTCAACGGGGAATTAAAATATAGTTGACGAAAATATATCGTATAATCTTGGCTAAAACAACTTAAAGCAGATCAATGCAACTCTGGGTATGTTTACCATGCAGTGCGCACCCCAAAGCTGTTGGTGGAGCTCCAGAGCGAGCAAATAGGCGACAGACGAAGCAGAATGTTGTAAACAGAGGCAACTTACGGTTGTCTTGAACAGGCTACGGCTAGTCACCATGGCTTCAAAGGCATGCAGTAAAAGTAATAATCAAAGCAGTATAAAAGCAAAAACCGAATCGCAGAGTAAACATGCATATTTGTCCAAACAGATTTACGACCGGCCTTATTGCGCTAATCTCGTATATCGCGAGACTTCCAAACCAAAAGAAGCGCAAGCGTCAATGTGCTAAACTGCAAGCGCCGTTTCTGGTAGGGGGAGACTCGATAGAGGAGGAAATGTCCGCTTTTTCATCAGAACAGGTCAGTCAAGCAAAATAATTACTTCCAAGCTGCTTTATGACTATGATAATGTTGTATAGAGACTTGCATAGAGCCTCTTTAAATACCTACAGTATACTACTAAATCACATACATGTAGTACACTGCTTACAGCAGGTCTATTTTGGCCAAGCCCCCTACATTTACTGTGCATGTGATGGGATCACATATCAAAAGATCATGTGCACCTGCTGAAGATTTCTTCAACCCTGAAAGAGATGTGGGGGGATGAGTAATATTTTTAAAAAATTAAAGTTTTAAAGTTAGATTTTGAAATTATAAAAGCTGTTTTATTGCATGGATACAAACAAAAACTCCACAAACTCCCTTTGCTGGTATTTCCATAAATTCCCATAATTCCAGTGAAACATTTACTTTTTTGGTTAAGGAATTTAGGAATATTTATTAAAGTTTCTGGAAATTGGAAGCATTACAATGATTTCTACTTTTTGCTGTTTGAAACTACTTCGATAACAAGCTTGTTCTTAGTGGAGCACTTAGTCAAACATTGACTTATTTACTTCAACAGGTGGCTGCATTTGCAGAGGCAAATTAAATACTGAATACTGATTCAATATTCATGCAGCCAATGTGGAGCATTAGAATGGTGACTGTATTTCCTTAACTGATAGTTATAGGTGAAACAGAAGTTTACTTATGGTCCCTCGCCATAGTTATTTGAATGTGTCCTTTGAAGCCAGTTCCTCGTTTTTTTTCTTGTCTTATTGACTCATAGGTTGTGAGCACACAGATAATATTACTGGCTCAAGTTCCTTTTTTGGCACTAGTTGACAGGAATGAAAAAAGTTGGTGACATCAAAAGCAGCCGTTTCAGTTCAATAAGGCTCTTACAGTCAGGGCTGTTGTGGTGATTATGCCCTTACATGACATCCTTCAGGGTCATGGTGTTACTATTACCATGGGATTTTGCATGTCCTTAAGTGTTGTTGATTAAATAAGTTAGGATGTGGGTTGAATGCACTACTGCTAAAACAAGTTCAAGCATGACTTAAGAGGAGAACTCCCTTTGCCTCTTTCCTTGTCAGAAAGAATAAAGCAAGTCTGTGTGAATGGTTTCATGCCACACATCTGTTTTAAGGACTTTTCTTGTTCTTCAAAAAGGGAAACGCTACATCCTAGAATCTTTGAAAGTGGTAGGGGATTGAGTTTCATTTTAAAGCTTTATTGTAGCATATTTGCTCTCTTTGAATAGCCAGTGGTCGGTAGAAAAATGTTTGATTTCTAAATATTGGATATATTTAGATCAATTTTTTGCAGCTTGGAGGTTTGTTTTAATGTCTGAACATGTGCGCAACTGCCAAGAAAAGAAAAACACAGAATACTGTGAAGAATGATTAAAAAAGAACTCTCCTGTTCCATGGTCTTCTGTGAACCAGCCTTATAATTAAAACCATTTGTCCCCAAACCTGTTCTTAATATTTCCCATTAGTCACATTTGAGGGGTTACAGAAAGCACCAATGAAAGTCAAAGATTAAATGGATAATACAGATATGTGAACGGTGTGACTTGTTTTATAGCGATCACAGGTTTTTAGTAATTTTGAAACACTGGCATTGACAAAATTTCCAACACCCACTTACAAATGAAAATGATTTTCCTCCCAAAATGTAAAACCTGGAAGGGTTTTCTCTTTACTTGATTCTCTTTGGAGTTCTTTAAGTTAAATGGACCAATTTCATATTAATAACATTATCAGAGCTCACCAGAAAAAGGGTTGGATGTAAAATAACAAGTTTTCATCATTTGTTTTATATTACCTTCTGAATGATATATCCTGTTGTGGTTTTCAGTATATTTCAATATGGTGTAAAGAGCCACTTAAAGTAAGCAGTCATCATAATCATCCAGAGAGTGGACTACCAGGCACTACTTTTCTTACATCATCTGGGTAGTAATTACTTTCATATGAGAAATGAATATTAAAAAATAATGTCCGTGCTTTTAGGTTAATATCCTTTAATTTGTCTGTATGAATTGTAATTTGTTGGGAACTCCTGAAACAGGGTTACCACCCCTGTCATTCAGGCATCACAGAGCTTCTTCCTCAGATGTTCTCAAATGTCTCTGGGCAGAAAAGAAATGGTAGACTGGATAGCCTCTGCCCCTTCCTCATTTCCTCATGCACCCCTCTCCTCAAATATCATATGCACACATGGTGGACCTGACAGAGGGTCAGTGTTTTTTAAAAGCATGCTTTAATTAGGTGGTGCATATGCCTTAGGTTCATCTTTAGATATGTGCACTCTATTTGATCTTTCAGAGATGTTTCTATTTTCTTCAGTCTAACCTGCTACGGTGTTATATCATCAATGTGATTCAGTTTTTAAAATGCAGTGAGTTGTACAATTCAACAAAAGCAGATGATAAAATCATTTTTCTTTTCAAGGGCTTGATAAGTACCTGCAAAAATAGTCACAGATGAAAGACCAGGTAATTTTTATACTGCATCCTGTGGAAGAGGAAGGACAAGCACCACTGAGTAATGAATTTGGCTAATTATTAAGAACTGTAACAGACAACTATACTTATCACAGTAGGGGCATAGCAATCACATCTTTGATTTGTCTTTCTGTTTGTGAATTAACAAGTCATCAGCTCTCCTACAGATCTTCAGAGATGGAAAAAAGAAGAAATAAAAAGGAATAACTGCACTAAGTTAATAAACTGGGAATGACTGGGTTTCCCCCCCCTGCATTTCAAGATTTGGGCATGTTTATGGGGTATTACTGTAGGAGTGGGCCTTTTAATGTTAAATGCAGAAGGAACATATTGTTCGCATCAAGCGCACAAAAGCTGAAGGCACAGCCATGTGATCTTGACCCCACAGATGAAAGGTCAAATGTATGAGGCAAATGGGATTCAGCATTTGTAAGAGCTTGAGAAAAATTAACAAAAGAAACTGTTTTTAAAAAGAAAAATAAGACTATGACTTATCCTACAGCTTAATTTTAAGGTTGCAGCAGTCTATTAAAACTATGGTCAGAATAAGCAAAAAAATAAACGTTACAAAGCTGTTTGTAAAAGACTAAAAATGTAACTCTTAATGCCTTTTTAGCTCTCATAAGATAAGAAATAATGCCTGTATGTATATTAATCTATTTACAGCCAGCATCCCCACACAACTTTGAATATTACCATGACTGCACTTTATTCCTGTTTTCTTTCTAAGGGATTCAACCATGAGAATTTCACTACTGATGGTCAGACATATGATCACCTTTAAAAAAAATCAAAAAAAAAAAAAATCTAAAAGACCAAATCGAGTTAGCTCACTCGCAACTATTAATCCCAACATATTTTGAATTAATCCAATCAGGTGCAATCAGGTGTATACTGCCATATACTGTGTGTGATTCGTGAAGGAAAGCTAGAGACAGATATGTAACTTGACTCTAGGGGTCAAGTCAAATAAAAATCTGGTGCGCTTTTACTCTGCTCAGCCAAATGTGAAATAAATAAAAAGGAAAATGGCTGCTCTCCTGCCTTTACCCTTGGTCCCTTTCTCTTTGTTAAAACCATATCTCTGCTGCTCCATTGCCCCCAGCAGCATTAAATCCCATTAAATTCACCTTCATTAAACCAGTCCTCTTTACTCCTAGCAGCAGCCCTGCTGTGGGCCTCTCAAGGACAGAGCAGTAATGAGGGTAGACTGGATTTAACCTTGAAGAGTACAGGTTTTCATTTCCAAATCAATAACTTATGGTTCAAAACTGCCACTAGATCCAGGCTATAATTTTCAAGTATTAATTGCCTGGATTAGGTTTCTCCAGCAGTGAGAAGGTATTTAGCTTTAAGCTGCAGCGTAGATATTGCATTCATCATTACATTTTTTTCTTTTCTTATGATAAGAATTGACAGCTTGCACATTTTTTGTGCATGTGTACAGTTTGCTGCACAGATGGAATAACTTCGGAAGATTGTATTTCAAAGCGTCTGTATGAGTATAAATAATTAGGCTGTTGTTACAATTTCTTACAGTAAAACCAAGCAGGGAATAGTTGTCTGCCAGATGTCTTTTCTTCTCCTTTAATCTGACATTGCAAAATAGTGTCATCATTCACTTTAAGGAAGCAGACATACATCAAATCTCCTGTACAGCATCGTAACACAAGTTTTGGCAGTCGCCTGCTGTGATAAGGAGTGGGAAGATATGAATTTTGAATGAAAAAATTAACTCGTGGGTGATGGGCAGGCAGCAGGGACAAGCTGAAAAGAGGAAAAAATTGCTTGACCTCAGTAAAAGAGTGTAATTGTTTCATCTCTGTGTTTTATTGGGACACCTTCTGTAGTGGGGTGTGCTGTCATTTTCATATGATTGTATGGAAGGCATTAACTTGTCCTGCAGTGATAATTTCTGCCCGACATTTTCATAATATGAAATATCGGATCTTTTCATAAAATGGGGAGGGCTGAGGCTGTGGTGATCACTGGAGCTTAATTTTTTAATCAACTTCTCTTTTAAATGAAGCTTTATTAAATTACAAACTCACACAGTGGGAGTAGGACACAGGCAGAGTGTAAAAAAGTGCTTTGTGGGATAATTAAATAAAATTAATAATAAAAAAACCTCTCTTCTAGCTCAGACTGAGGAGAATGGGAAGGAGACAAAACCCACGAGCTATTTCATGCTTTGCTTTTCTATCATTCTTTCTCATTAGAATCTCAGGAAATTTACCATGTAAAATTATGAAAGGAAGAAACGGTACAATGTCTCTAAGATATTTTTATGGATGGCAAATGGGGACACATTTTAATTCATTTTTTTCTTAACACTTGTATTCTTGCACTGTTAATGCATGAGCTGAATGGGCCTATTGTTGCCAACCTGGTAAAGTAAATAGATTTGACTTAAGGTTCTATAGCTTTGACAGCTTTGGTGTCGAGTAAAGTAATACAAACAAAAGCTAAAGACGGGAAAGGTTATACCCTATACCTTCATGCAAACATGTTTCAAGTTTGTAAATGCTGAGCTTGCACGGCTCCTGTTCTTATAGCAGCACACCACTTATGTTGGGGGCTTATGTCCTGTCAGATTTTAATGTTGTGACCCCCATGTTTAAAGATTCCATGTCAAAAAATTAGAGTTTAGTTTGTTTCGGACAGAACAATTAGAATAATTCAAAATGGATGTGGAGTCAAAGATGCAGCAGAAAAGCTTGATGTCAATTTTTGTACGTAAACACCCTTGTCATGTTCATGAAATGTGCTATACAAACAAACTTTCCTTGCCTTGATGGTTCTGGGTGTAACCTTTATAATAAGTTCCAGCCAGAACCCTCTGAATGGGTAAAACTTCTACAAGGGGTTCTTAAAGAAACCAAAAAGGGTTTCCCTATGAGGACAAACCAAAGAACCTTACAATACAATATTATTGGCAGCAAATTCTTTTCTAAGAGTGCATAGTGTTTTGTACTATGATGACAATGAACACTGGATGTTTGAGTAATACCACTGGGTCACTCCAGCTCTCACTGATTCAGTGACTGGTGAGCAAATTGTTTTACAAATTGTTGGTTTATATTGTACTCAGATCGATAAGATCATTTGAAAAATGCCTGATCAGTAGCCCATCTGATACATGAGATTGGAAAATCTAAACTTCTAGCTGTCTTGGTGGGAGATTGGGCCTTTCTATGTTGAGCTCTGCTAGATTTTCTAGGAAAAGGGTTAAGGCACTTTAGAAAGCAATGGTTTAAGTTTCCTTTGGTAGAATGTATCTCCTTCCCATTGACGGCAAAAAATATTACCTTTTCATTTATTCCCCTTTTCTCCTCTGAATTGATTTACTATAAGCACAAAACTTTTCTTTATATACATACATATATTTATATACATACACACATATATATATGTGTGTGTGTATTATACTTATATAACACATAAGGGACAATGCATATTGATGAACATAAAAAAAATTAGAATATGCCAGAATTAGCCAATGGCTACTTTCCATCTGGAGTCCCTGGTAGATGAAGAAAATATAAAATTAGTGTACACTAACGATTATCCACACAATCTGACACTTAAGACATGACGTGATTTAGAGAAAAATCATTGGGGGGGTTACATGTGTGGGTCCTTTTTGGCTAACATTTGAGTTTTATTTTAAATATATTGATTGTGACACAGTCTCTAATATCAGCTGGGATGCTGTTCCAAATTTCAGTTCCATTAACTGACAGCACCTGTTGACTGTACGTTGTGTATACACAGGTACTACACAGTCACTTGGAGTCAAGGCTCTGGTTACTTTACCACTTGTACAGGATTTGAACTTGATGAATACTTTAAAGGATAGCAGACATAGTCCATGCTAAATCTTACAAATTAAACACAGTAGTTTAAAATTTTTTACATTTTCAAAAATTAGAATGTTGTATTTCTGAAGTATTAGGCAATGATGAAAGGATTTAAAAAATATATATATTTAAACTTTTATATGAATATTGTATTATTTTTAAAGTACCCATGTCTGTCAGTGGCAAGTTAGTAATACAACATTCAATATGAAAATGTCATATATGAAATGTGTTAGCATTTTATGGCAAAGATGATCTAATTTGTCTAAAATTTGCATATTAAAATTTTATAAATTTTTTTCAACATAA
Organism: Craterocephalus amniculus; assembly: GCA_036024015.1. Classification (NCBI taxonomy): domain Eukaryota; kingdom Metazoa; phylum Chordata; class Actinopteri; order Atheriniformes; family Atherinidae; genus Craterocephalus; species Craterocephalus amniculus. The sequence continues at coordinate 8,570 of JAVQJG010097661.1, forward strand.
TTTTTAAACATTATTGTCAGGCCCATGTTAACACCAAGATCTTTATCTATAATTGATCTATTATCTGTAGCTCACCTCCGTTTTTAAAAATACATTTGGTTTTGACGTAGTTGTTCAGTGTTTTGAAAATATGCAGCAGGTTTTCTTTGATTTTCATAAAAAAGACGACTTACTTGACTGCTCATCAATACAAGTCCTTGCCAAAGTCAATTTATCCTGAAACTTCTGCATCTTGACCTTACATAAGTCTTATACCGTATATTGTGCCTTTACCGATGTGCCAATTAAGCATGTGCTAATTATCTTACACTGAATCTATTTGTGGCTGCTTTGAAGATGAGTTAAGGAATGCCTTGTAGAGAAATACTTAACATAACCAATGATATTGGGACTTGAAGTGCACTCAATGACCTCTGGATGCAGAACAGGTAAGAAAAAAAAATCTGCATTCCAAACTGATTCTTAGGCTCGGACCAGAACATCCTTAAAAACTGGTGCAAATTGATTTTTGGATCAGCAGCAAATTTCAAAAGGACAGCTTCTAAGTTGCTTCCTTTGATATAAATAGCTGAATGCAATTCTCATAATGCTTTTTCTCAAAACAGTTTAAACTGGAATGTGACTTGGACCCTTTATGCTTATGTTCATTCGTCCGTCTGTAGCATGTAACGTCACTCCCAAAATCTTAGGAGTGACTTCAAAGCTGAAAACATGGTAAATCTTATTTCAGCATCTAATGTTGTGCTTAAGTCATCACAGAGCGTGTAGTTGGACTAATTCAGTTAGCCCAAACCTCTTCCAATCATCGCTGTGAAGTTTTACATTTGTGCCCAGTATGTTGTGAAATTTCTAACACTTTTATGTCTGTCTGTCAAACTTTTTTTCTCTCTGATTTTTAACCCACTGGCAGTGTCTTGTAATTAGATTATGCTAGAGGAATAACCAGAGTCAAGAATGCCAATTTGTGTTTTAGACGGTGTCAAATTTGTTGTTAGACTGCAGACCAAAAAGTGCAGGTGAGAGAAGAAAAAGTCCCCAGGCAACGCAGCTGCCTGCTGCAGTTTCATTCCAATTTTTTTCATACTCTATTCCTTCTTTGCCATCAGACATGACAGGCTTGAGAGGATGAATAAACGTGTTATTCAAGATCTAACAATCAAGGTAAACACATATATTTTCGCACAGATGTTGTCTCTAGGGTAGCATTTGCTAATGCTTTGGCAACCAATGAAAGCATGTATCAGAATATGCTGTTTATTTAAGGTGACAGCTTGTTATTACACTCTGTAGTTATACTGATTTCTGGCTGAGGTCAACCAAGTTTGTTCAGCCAGGTACAGAAACAAGAAACAGAAACATTAATTTCACTACAACTGATTACTAGGTGTGTGCCATTAGTGAGGATTGTTCCATAGCAATATAAAAAAAACTTTTGAGAGATTTATGTTTCATTTTGTGCATGTTCATAAAAATTTTTAAATTCATTATTTTAGAAATTTATAACGACCCTGTCCTGTTTGAGGAATACAGCAGAAAGCAGAAAAGTGACCAGCTGCAGGTAATTAGAGCTGGCCTGGGGTCCAAAGTAAACATGGATGGTTTCCACAATCAACAACATTTACAAATGCAGGAGAAGGCAGCTACTGAATTTGTGAAGTATGTTAGAGTTGGACTGGAAGTTATAGAAGCATGAAGCCTGCAGATGTCGAAAATGAAATACATGTGCAAAATATGGCTAGGACTGAGGGTTTATTCTTCTGGTGATGGAGTCAAAAGTTACTGAGGACTAAATGCAGCTGTTCTGGGTTAATACTTACAGGCTTACATTAGATACAAGATAAAGAAATAAAATAGTAAAGGGAAACTGACTTTACTTTTACAATCAGTGCCTGCTACTGCAGTTTGGTGATGCAGTCGTTTTGTTGCTATAATACTAACATATATACTTATACACACCAATCCTAACACCTAATAATAATAATGATAATAATACTAATAATAATAATTAAGAATTTCTGCCACTTGTCTGTACAGGTTGCAGATCCGTAGGGGATCAAACCGCGGCTGAGTCCTATACTAAAAAGACAATTCCAGACTGGGGTGTATGGTCCTTCACTTTTACGGGGCTTTAAGATTCTTATAAAAAAATCTTTGAACACACAGTCAAAAAGTACCACATTTATGGTACGATGTAATTAATACAGATTTGTAATGCTTCTTTTGCACCCCAATCTAATGCTTTTAATGTTTTTGTAAAACCCTTTGAATTGTCTTGTACATGTAATGTTCTCTACAAATAAACCTGCCTTGCCTTACCTTGCCAATTGTTGGCTTATATTGTACATTTTTTGCAAAAAGTTGTTTAGATGTGCCAGATCAGACTGTTCATATTCACACAACTGCTATTCAACAGAGAGATTGGAGATATACATTATGCATTTGATGTTTAATCTCTTATAAGGCAGAAGGGATGAGCAACGGGTAAAATCTTCATTTAAAGAAGTGATATTTTTTTGTTGCCAGTGGGATGTTGGACAAAGTTGAAGCCCTCCTTTTCCCCACAGGTGGGCTAGGATCATTAGTTTTAGTTTTTGAAGTGTTTGGCCTTTTGATGTTCCAGTGTTCTCTTTAGGCACCCTAGCCTGAAGGATATTTAATATCGCAACTACAAATTTCCAGTTAGGAATAATTTGAACTGAGCATCTGTCGAAGAAACAGCCATTTAAATACACTGGTCATGGTTAAAGAGGCATAAAATGAAGCCAGATTAGACAGAGCACCTTTCTCTGAAGGCTGGCTCTGGTTGAGAGTGGGCCAACCTGGGGCAGTAAGATCCTGCAAAACTGCTCCTGCTTCTAATTCATTAAATATAACTATCCAACACTGTAGAGAATTAAACTTCCCTTTGGCTACCGTTCTCAGTCAGACACTTGCTTGCCCTGATACTGTAGTATGGTGGAGATTGTCTTATGGTTTCAGTACCGTTTCATTAAAAAAAAAAAAGTTTATTATGAGTTTGAACTAGGTTATATATCTCTCCATCTCTGAAGGCTTGGGTAACTGAGGAATGTCTTCATTTAAAATATTCTTCTTGTGTTTCCACAAGGGTATGCAGGAGGACCTTTATCAGAGTATAGAATCTTAGATGATGTTTTATCATCTTAGTAATCATGAAAGAGCTTGCATTAAGTCCTTCCAAAGAACCTATCTAAACTTATAAGTGATGGTGCTCATCTCCAAAATATTCTACCAGCACACTGACCAATTGAATGAATGTTAAGAGGATCTTTAATAGATACTTGTGAAAAAAACAAAACACTTGTTACTGTAACAACATCAATTATTTTTCATCCAAGTAATTTCAAGCTTTGTATTTTACATCTCAAGATCTAATTGATTACTTTTGTAATGAGGATTGTACAGTGTTTCGCTCAACAGGGATGTGTTTCTAGATACAGCTCTTTTGGTCCAGCTACACACGAAGAGAAGAGAAGAGAAGAGAAGACTTTTTTTCCCCTCCCAAATGGCTCTTCACTGAGTACTACTCAATGTTTTCATCTTAGCCTAATTCAGCAGGACGTAATGTACTATTTTTTTGGTCATCTGAGATGTGTGAAACTCATTCGTCAGTCAAGTTCTTGTTACATTGACAATCAATTACTGTAATTAATTTATCAAATGTTTCAACAAATGTACTCATAGTATTATGATCTTGGCTAATTTTGACAGTTGAACAGACTGTTGGACATGTGATAACTTGTATGAAATGATGCTGACATGATTTGGAATGATCCACCTTGATGATTTGACTTGGATTTAACAATAAGTTCAGATCAAAAAGATATTCACTTGTAAATTGTGCTAAATGTGCTAACTGTTAACTGGCGAATGGTACTTAATCATTTGCTAAAATGTACTGAGAAATTGAGACATGTACTAAGAGGTTTGTAATTTTATACATCTATGAGAAGTATGATTGTGTTTTGAACAATTGTTAAGTGGTTTGGAGGTTTCTCCATGTTGGTTGAGAATATAATTTATGTATCAAGAAATGAGCCAAACCAATTGAGAAAAATTGAAATAATTTGAAAAATATACAAAGACATTGAGACTGTAATATCACAATAAAAGCTGACTAATCCAGAATTCTGGTTCTTTCAAAGACAAAAACAGAGCATATTCCCCTGTTCTCAGAACTTTACACTGGCTTCATATGCATTATAAATTTGATTTTGAAATCAGTTGATTTATTTTTCTGGTGTACAAGGCATTGAATGGTTCTGGATCAAAATATATATCAGATCCACAAGCCACAAGACTTCCATTAATTTGGCTCAAGTTTGCTTTCCATCCCAAGAGTTAGAACTAAAAGAGAGTCTGCATTCAGTCTACAGATATGCTCCTTATACAGTATCAGGAACGAACTACCAGAAAACCTGAAGTCTGCTCCAAGTTATTTTAAATCAGGTCTTAAAACCCTTTTTTGTCACAGCTTTTAAATAAGACAAGGATTTTTGTGTGTGTGGTGTTGATGGGGCTCTTGCCTATGTACATTGAAGATGACGGTGGTGGTAATGAATCTGATGATAATGCTGATGATGTATTTTCTATTTACATGTCTGTAACTCGCTGTATGTATGTATAGGGGGGGATTTTTTTGGGGGAAATATTTCAATTTAGTCTCCCTCACCTTTATTTGTATAGCACCAATTCACAACAAAGTCATTAGATACAGTCCAGTCCAATTATAATTCAATCCAGTTCACTGTAATCCAATTATATTTCAATTAAAACAAATCCATTATATGATCCACAGTGGTCCAGTTTATAATCATGTCCGTATAAAGATAATTCACAGAAAATAATTGCCTAACTTAGGAGAGAAATTGGATTACACTGAATTTTCATTTCAATTCAGTCTCCCATCCTGAGTATGCACATTATCATCCTGTGCAGGACAGTAGAACACAAAACAAGCAGGGAAAACCAAGATTCTGTGTGGTAGTGTAATCCTACAGTATACTACTACCCAAATATACCGCAACTTCAGATTCACTTCAGGACGTTTCCTCATAATGGTTGCCCTTATTCTATCACATAGCGCCATCAGCACCAGCGCAATTAACCCGAAGAATGTTCATTAAAAAATTAGGTAAGCCTCAAGTATTAATTGTCTAAAAATAGATACCTCCATTGTAAATAGATCACCTAAGCTCTGAACTAATGACTGATAAATTGATGATCCAGTGCCAATATTACTGTCTAAGTGGGTATTTATACATTGTGCAAGATTTTATTTCATTTTTCAGCTGAGCTTTATTGACACTTGTTTTAAATACAAAATTTAAGGTTTTATTTGATACATGTCAGCACCATTTCCTATTATTTTGGAATTTAAAATCTGTATTGCTCAAGTGTCACAGAAGTAATGTTGCACCTCTACTGTATTATCATTATTTACACTGGTCAACTGTTCACAGACATTGCACATTGGCATAAAGTGACATATCTATCGGTCTTAGGTAGATCATATTCTGTACTGATTTATTCAACCACTCTTTTTCTTTTTTTTACCACAACTTAAAGGTTCATTGTGTAAGAAATCTAAAGGAACTGGCCACAAAATCACCTTAATATGTCACAGAGACTTGGGAATAATGTTCATATAACACCCTGAACTCACCACCAACAACAGTACAGCCAAAATATTTGCAATTAAAAAAATCTTTTGCGAACTGCAAATCATGTTGATGTTTTGAAATCATGTTTTGGCATGATGGCCATCCAATGCCGCCTACAAATCATTTCAGTCAGTAGAGCCTCAGCTGCTGGGCAACCATCAGGTTGCCAGTTTATGCTATACCTAGCTACAATAGTTCATATAATTCATAGAATTGCCTAGTCATTTGGCCAAGATTATTGCAGTTAGTCCACGTCTAACTTCACTGTCACCTTTGAACATTGACTCCACTTGTCTAGAAATTCTTATGTGGTGATCAGAGGTTACTATGGATTGGTAAAGTCTAAGCTTAACCAATATTACCTACATAGTAGTGCAGTATTTAATCCAAGAAACACCAGGTGTCATTTGTGTTGAGCTGTATTCAGTTAATTTTGCAGAATGAGAGAATTAAGAGACATCATTCTGCTTCTTCACACTTTCAAGTTTGATTGGATGTTAAATAACTGGATAACAAGGAGTAGTGATGCGGTGTGATGTTGTAACTTTATCCTCTTTATCTTAGCTTGTTCTGATGCTGAGAGGAGACAGTGGTAGAGGTGAATGTCCTGTAAGTGTGGAGCTGGTGAAGTATAGGATGTCAGACTTGATTAGTCCAGGCAATCTCTGTCTCAGGAGGTATGTGGCCAGTAGTTCAAAAGCAATTTCCATTACCTGGCTTCATTTTATTAACTTCCGCACCATTACCAAGCAGCTTCCCTTTGACAGTTGTTCCTCCTCTGTGTCTTGCATTTCTTTTAAGAGATCCCTGCGGGACGAAAGATTGTGAAACCTCTCCTGTCTTGTTCTCTTTAATCGCCAAGCAAGTTGAATCAACCCTGTCCAGTCTTGTGCCAAAAGTGTGAGGTGTATATCACAGTTATAAGATATGAGTGCTTTTACACAAAGCTCCCTAACATCCATATTGACACATTCCAGTTAAAGTAGCTCCACCCTTTGTATATTTCTGATCAACTGTAATAAATTTCTTTAGCATCAGTAAAGTCCTCTTAAAGTTAATGTTTGAATAGTCACTAGCTGCTGACTTTTGAGTCAGATATATTGTGCTGGGATAATCCTGTGGGAGCCAGGGAAGTGTGGTAAATACTAACTGTGATGTCTATCTACTTCATGACCCCAGACCACCTCCACACTGATTTGATCTGTTGGGAGCATTTGTCCATGAATACGATGAGCTTTTCTTGCAGCCCAAATGAGAAACAGGAGCATGAAGCTTGTGAGATACCCCTCTTCTTGACTGCCACTTGGGAACACAGTGAAATGGAGGAGGAGGTGAAAGGCCATGGTTCTGTTGCAGCATTTAATTATAAAGACTGGATGCTTTGTCCTCTGTTAAGTTGCTTCAGGCATTCTTTAATTGCCCTATTCCCAATTTCTTTCAGTAAGGCCCTCTGTAAAGTTCATTAGTATTCGTTTTGCAGAAGCATTTGAATGTAGATTTCAAGGATATTTTATTTTACTGTACTTAACATTCTTTTCCTAACTTGTGTACAATGAAATGCATTTACAATGGCTTTCTTTCAACATTCATCCTCCTATTCCAAACATTATATTTGAAACCCCTTTAGCTTACGTGATGAGATCAGTAATTGACTGGGCGGATTATTTCTCAATTCATTAAAAAACGTCTTGCAAATGTATTGGAGAATAACAAGATAGAATAAGATATTGAATGTTGGTGAAAGAATGTGGACTTCAGAAACAGGGAGGTATAGACCTGACAAATTACGATAAGGTTGCACAGTGTGTTCACTTTGAAAGCTTTTCTATCTACGTATTCCAAAAATTGTCTTATGGATTTTGAGTTAATTAAATAATGCTGTTTTAGCATCAGTTTTTTCTCCCCTTTTTCTGCTCAAGCTTTCCAAACCAGTGTTATAATGAAAAAAGGTCAAACAAATACAAAAACATACCATGAGAGTCAAATGGAAAGTTGGATATAGCATAAGCTGAGATACCAATTCAACACTGCCTGTGTTTAACTTACTGTTTTGAGTGAGTGGCTTAAGAAGAATTCAGTGATCTATCATGGATTCATTTAATATTTAACGAAATCCATGTTGGGGTAAGGGGGGCATTTGATTTAAGCCTTTGATAAATCAAACTGTGTAAAAGGCAATTAATTGTTAAATTTCCTGATTTATATGATGGGATTACCAAATAACCCTAACCCTACTTTAACAATGTAAAAATACCTTAAAGAGAAAGCAGATTCTTATTCTAGCGGTTCCTTCTCAGTCACAGGCCTTGAGCATTAAATACACTGTTTGGCCTAGTTACCAGTATTTAATAAGATATATCTGACATTAACCACAGCAGTAAGGCTGGTCATTACTCATTAAAACAGCAGTCATGCATTAGATGAGATTGATATAAATATTTCTCAAAGGCTGAGAAAAAGAGTGAAAGAGGAATTATACACCCTGAAATAGAATTTAATAAATGCAAAGTTAATTCTGATCCTTTCAACATATTGAAAGACACAAAATCCTTGTTGGCAAATTAAAGACCTCTCTCTGTGTTGATTGTAGCATTTTTTTTTATCAGCAGAGGTTCTATGTTTTCTAGCACACACATCTTACCTGTTCTACCATCTTTAAACACCAACACATTCTGCTCTGCAATTTAATATTGGGTTTATCTACTTGCTGGGAATAGTTAAATCCTTCACAGCGCAAGCACTCTGTTGGTAGGATTATCTCAGTATTCGCCCACCGTTTCCCTCCTTATTATAAAATGTTCTTCTCAACAGGCGAGTTTAAGGCCAGTGTTTTAATGTTCAGCTCTATCCAATCCCTAGCTTTTACACAGGATATAATATTTATATTGGTTAATCACTTAAGTATCACACTGAGCTCCAAATCCTGAGTGGTTGGTAAAAGGATTATGTGTGTGATGGTTGAAAGTCAGGTCGCAAACATACTTTTCTGTTATACTGCATGAAAAAGTTTATAAAGTAAAATTTCACTTAAAAGGAACCTTGGTTGATGGTGATGTGTATCAGTTTTACCAGCTCTATCAATGGAATGAATACTTTGAATCTCATGGTTAGAGTACAAATACAGTTTATTATTATTTCTAGTGTGTGTCTGAAAACTAAAAGAACATACAAAGTTAAATACAGAATCTGTGCTGTTTTTTTGCCTGTTATTCATTACATTTTTAAAAATGTATTTTACATCACTCTACCCCACCTCCACTCTAAACTGTGCACCTGCTGTTTTAAAGGTTCATTTTTAACTCACAACCAGTGGTGACACCTGAGGAAACCTACCTTGATTGATTGTTGAGACCATGGATCTAATTTTGAGACCTTTGAATTTCCACTCACCATCCTTTCCTTTTTTGTAAGGTGTAGAATAAAACTAATTTCCTTGTGCCCCATGCAGGCATTCACTCTCCAAAGTGGGAAGGCATACTGAATAAATAAATAAATAAAGCCACGCAACAGGGCTCTCACAGTTCAACTGAGATTTTTATAGATGGGATCGATTAAATTTGTCTTATTTAGAACAATAGGACTCCATAACTCAGTAAGTGGTAGTGTAGTTGAAAATGCTCCTTACTGTGCAGCCATTAGATGAAAAAATGTTACCATGGGAGTTTTAACATGCAGGGATTAGACTAGTCTAAACTAATTAGAATCAAGGCCAATCTAGATAGTGAAGATGTAGGTGGGCATCCTGGGTTATCAAGACCTGCTGTAAGGGCGAGAGGGTGGGACAAGACTTGAGGGCTTGATGAAACCAGTCATGCTTCAGAATGACAAGGAGAAACACTCGCTTTAACTTTTAGTACAAGCAAATGAAATACATTTAATCAGTACATTCACTACAAGCAGTTATTCTGATAACCTTCAATGTTGGATGGTTTCTTTATCTGTAGTACTACCTTGAAAGTAGCGGTGTCCCGCCCACAAAATTTCACAAGCTCCATATAGTCTGGCCAAGAGGGGCTATTCAACTAGTTTTCAAAATCCCAAAAAAGTGGGAGCCAATCAATTTTGAAATGTTGTAAACAGAGGCAACTTACGATTGTTTTGAACTGGCTACGGCGAGTCACCATGGCTTCAAAGGCACGTAGTAAAAGTAATTATCAAAGCAGTATAAAAGCAAAAACTGAATCGCAGAGTAAACATGCAAATTTGTCCAAACGGATTTACGACCGGTCTTATAGCGGTAGTCTCGTGTATCGCGAGACTTCCAAACCAAAACAAACTCAAGTGTCAATTGTCTAAACTGCAAGCGCTGTTTCTGGTAGGGGGAGACTCAATAGAGGAGGAAATGTCCGCTTTTTCATCAGAACAGGTCAGTCAAGCAAAATAATTACTTCCAAGCTTCTTCATGACTATGATAATGTTGCATAGAGACTTGCATAGAGCTTCTTTAAGCTTTGATTGATTTAAGCTTCGACCAAACACAAACAGCGACATTTGAAGGAGGCAGGTCAACCGTCCCTTCTGAGAAACAGTTTCCCTGTTGGTCTTGGCCAGACTAATGCTCGCATTGAAGTCACAATAGCCAGGCTACCTTGAAAGCAGATTAACTTGATAATGGGTATACACTGATCGGGCAGTTTTCAAGACAGATACTTTAGTATGGCTGTCTTACTGATGAGAATGCTGGAGCGGTAAGAAATAATTACATTTAACAATCATAATTTTTATTTCATGGTTAACTACACACTGTTAAATCACTATTTCTATTTGAAAGATCCTCCTGGTCCTCCACAGGTGTACTTCCAAGTTGCTCATAACTGTCCCTCTTTGAGAGACCTGTAGTTTGCATTTTTTTGCTCATCATAAGCTAGGTCATTGGCGATGTTATCTGAAAAAAAATCGAATAAATATTTCAGTAATAAGGATAATTGGTCTGCAGTGATTGGCTACAACTAAATGATCTAGCTACTGTGGTATCACATTAGAATGACAACAGGAGAAAAGTTGAGTGGACATTTTTTGGGGGGTTTAAAGGTTTCTCTATTCTGGTTATTGTCTAAGCAATGCCTGACCAACAGTTAAATGAAAATAACTTCAATATTGGCAGATAAAATGCCTTCATAAGTAACTGTGGGCCACTGTCAAAATTTTGTCAGTCCAAATGTCTTTTCTGCTATCAGTGCCGGCTGGTAGCATCAGATATGGATTGCCAGCACAAAAATGGCCGTGCAGCAAGACCCTGCTTCACAAAAAACGGCTGTTGGGTTTGTCTGTGGAATTGTTGATGATATAGAGGGAAACAGCTGTACAAATGGACCATGTCTTTATTGTTCTTAGTCTTTCAAAATCTTAAGCAGCACATTAGCCAAATTCATGCTGCAGGTGAAAAACTGTTTGATCTCTAAATACTTCTTAAAATCACTTTATGCTGCAAACAAGTGGAGCAATAGATCATGATGTGCATTTTAGTCTAGACTTAATCGCCATTTTTGAATGATTTTGTGTTTGATTTTGTGTTCATCTTATTGTAATTC
>JAVQJG010097664.1:0-27672 GCA_036024015.1 Craterocephalus amniculus
CTTTCTTGATATTCATCATGTAGCCGGAGATATCGGGAAGTTTACATCTTATTTCCCTGCGGCTACAACGATGCTAAATAGAGCCCGGTGAAAAAAGTCCACAAAAACTTGTCAATATTTCTCCATACTGCTCGTCCAATGCAGTCCGTGGGTCCTGTGTCGGTAGCGTCCATAATTTACTCGCAACGGCATCATTTAGTATATTTTTAGAGCCTTAACCATGGCCCAAACTGTTAGCCTGTTTACTTCCTGGATGCGCGTACCTGCGCGATGGGTGAGTAAACAAATGAAGGCACATCATTCTGACGGCGGAGTATTCCTTTAAAGTAGTTCTGAAGGTAAAATCCAAGATGAACTCTGAAGCTGTCTGAATGACTTCAGTATTTGGCATCATTTTTATTACTGGAGTCATGAGATTTCTTGATGTGAGCAATTAAAGGGATAATGTGTAATTTTTGGCCACTAGGGGGCTAAACCTGTAACCTCCCAAAGACCACATGACATTGTTAAAAACTTAAACAGTCTTCCTCTTTCTGGGTACATCAGACACTGTGTTCACCTTCTTACTTCAAATCTGACAATCATTCAAAGAAAAACTTGAGAAAAATTAGCATGAAGTTCAGCGCTTTATAGTTGAAGAGCAAAGTGCTGCAGGTCACATGATCCATGAGAGATGGAAATTACAGGTTTAGGACCCCTAGTGGCCAAAAGTTACACAGTATCCCTTTAAAGGGAGGCCCACAGTATTAATATCCTTTTATAAATAAGACTTAGGTTTCAGGGAAGTGAAATCTTACTTGGCAATGGCGTCGTCTCGGTCTCTGATGGCACTCTGGAGCTGCTCGCTGGGTTCTCGAGCTTCAGCCATCGTCCTCATCTGCTCGTTGTCTTCCCGGAGAGAGCACATCTCCACCGAGAGCAGCGCCATCTGCAGGTCACACGTAAGGATGAAACAGATCTGAGAGATGCGAGCTTCACGCATTCCTGAGCGCTGCCAGGCTCAAACGGCATCGCTACACGGAGCGCTGCTCATGTGTGAGATAATTAGTTGACCCAGTTAAAATGGAGATGAAGTTTCTGGAATTTAAAGCCAAGAGATCAATGCGGGGAGTAATGAAGGCTTTAAGCATGCGTCAAAAGCACACGGACTCTGCTGTGACGGGTCATAATGCTGCCCTCATTCATGAGGCACGAAGAAACACATGTGAGCTGGAACCAGTGAGGGTTTTTGGTTTAAACTGGACTCCTTCCTTCTGCACACGTGTGACTCTGCCTCATGTCTTACGTGCACATTTGCAGCACGCAGTGAGTCTGCGTGTGCGCAGCGGACATCGGTACCTGGTTGTGCATCTGCAGCAGCTCCTCCTCGTTGCTATGTGTTTTGTCCTGCTCAGCTTCGTACAGCTCCCTGACCTCCCGCAGCTCTTCTCCCAGCTTCCTCACCTGCTCCTCCAGAGCCTCCTCATCGCTGCGCCGCGAGCCCTTTCATCACAAAACACACCTTTCTCACAACACACACTTAAAGTGTAGAGTTTTATACATAACAGACAGAGTTTAGCCATTGGCATGTCAGTGTTGTTGCTATATTCCCAACATGAAACTTGGAAATAGGTTGAAAAAGCACCACTTCAATACGATTTAAATGTTAAATCTATCAGTTTATATGTGTTTTTGTCCCATAAATGACCTGAAACGAAGTGTAAACCTTGGAGCATAAAAACGTTTCCAAAGACAAAAGTCTGATTTCAATAAATTACCTCTCAGAGTAATTATGCATTTAGCAGCAGATTAGGTTCAGACGAAGAAAAACTTGTTTGATAGATTTTACCCTTTAAAGCCAAACGTATCATATTCGAAATGTACAGTTTCTGAGACAGTTTGCGTCAGTGTATGACAAAAAACTTTGCTCAGAACCCTGCAGTGAACATATATTTGTCTTCTGCTCCCTAATGGACAGCAGGAAGCATAAGTACATATTACACTAATTGTCACATGGAATAAATGGTAAATATACCAAAAACATTCATTTTTTTCACATATTTCTTGAAGGGCCAAACAAAGATTTGGGCTTCTAGCCGTATAAAGCCAAACTTATCATATTTGATACATAAGTTTCTGAGACATTTTGCATCACTTTATGGTAAAATCTTTGCCCAAAACTCTGCAGAATAAAATATAAAACTTGTCTTCTGTCCCTTATTAGATAACAGGAAGCAGCAGATTGCACTGTATTCATTTTGACTTGTTGGATAGGAATGAATGGTACATAACCCCCCCCCCCACCCCCAAAAAAATAGTTATGTTCTTACACATTTTGCTAAAGTGCTAAATAAGTACTTTAGATTTAAATAAATTATACTTTTTTCCAGTTTTTCCTGGGTTGGGCTTTAAAGGGTTAAAGGGTCAAGAATACTTCCTCTGATTATGTAAACTGCACTGAAAACGAAGCAGCAAATCTCTCTGTAAACAGATATTTGTGTTTGTTTTGTACCATTTACTCAGATACTAAAACCAGCGTTACCGTGGACTCGTTGCCGTCCAGCAGATTCTGCGTGAGCCTCCGTAGCTCCAGCAGGCTGGTGTGGAGGCTCCCCGTAGGCACATCCTTGACCGAGGACGTCTCCGAGGACTCGTCCATGGAGGAGTCGGTGGACAGCGCCGAGTCTGTGACGTCGTTTCCACGCAGATGAGAGCAAAGCGAGCGAACTTCACAGTAGGCCTCCCACAGCTGGAGACGGAGCTGGACAGGGTAGAAAAGTTTGGATGATTAGCGATCCGTCCAGCCGGCACTCTGACCCGCGTTACTAACAAAAATACCTGCTCCCGCTCCTGCTCCTGCTCCTCCTGCTCCATGCTCTGCTCGATCTCACACAGCAGGCTGGACGGGTGGGGGGTGAGAGTCTGGAGGCTGTGCTCCTCCGTCAGCTCGGCAAACCTGGCGCTCAGCTGTCTGTGGGACACCTGCACCTCCTGCAGCTCCAGCTGGCTCTGCCGCAGCTGGACACGACAGAGGATTGGTCCCACACAAAAAGTGGAAGATACTTCCCCTGCAGGAAGATCTACCATCAGAGAGGCGCGTACCTGAAGGTCCTTCTCGTGGCACTGCTTCTCCAGCACCAGCGTCCTCTCCCGGAGGTCGTCCACCGTGTTCTGCAGCAGATCGTTCTCCTCCAGCACGCCGTGCACCCGGCGCTCCAGCTCCACCTTCCTCTCCGACAGCATCTTAATCTGACACGCCACACAAGCCTGCTTACACACTGCACTGCGGGAAGCATAACAATCATATGGGCAGCACCGACCTGATTAAAGGCTAAGTTTGGTTGTTTTCCTGACTCTGAAGCAAGCCGGGCTCTTACACAAGATTAAAAAAGCACACCCACTGGTCGGAGGAATGTTTGCTGCCTGGCTCTGGTGGAGGCGTTCGTTGCCACCCTCGTCTTCAGGAATGTAATTCTTAAGCATCCACACAAAGCTTTCTTCCCTGCCAGCTCAGCGGCCTTCGGCTGAAGGCTGCCGCAACACAACACAACCCAACATGCAGCTTTCTCATGAAACAAACATCCCTTCTTGTTCCCTTTTTCTCCCTGACCCACATCTGGTAACCTGCTTCACAGCATGAGCACGAAGATCGCTGGTTTCTGGGTATTTAGAGCTGCTAGAGTCTGAGGTGTCTCACAAATAAACCAAAGAAAAAAGCCATTAGTCATCAGCACTTGTCATATGTAGGCAAAATGCTGGGAAAGTGGGAGCACCCAGACGTTGCAGCATCTCAGCTAAATATAGAGCAGTAGCCTTTTATCCCAATTATAGCGCAGGCTCTGCAGTCTGGGTGTTTTCTCCGGCTTTAAAGAGAAGCAACGGGATCATCTGAGCTGCTCGTGTTTTACACACACGGTTATTCACACACGGGCAGACGGACACCGTAACACACGTCATGCTCTGTTCATGCGCTGTGTTTGACATGCTTCTGACAACAGGAAACAGGGACTGCAATAAGTCAAATCAGACTGTGGTGCAATAATTGACTTAATAAAACAGGAATTGTCTTCCTTATCACCAGAGAAGCATGTGAAAATGGGGGAGGAAGCTAACTGAGCAGTCCTTGTTCCTGCTGTTTTACAGGCGTCACATGCAGCATGCGGTCCGGCAGCGCGCCAGCACCACTCACTTCTAGCCCTTGCTGCTCCAGCCGTGACCAGAGGAAGGTGAGGGAAGGGCACGTTGGTGAGGAGAGAGAGAGATTAAGATAAAGAGAAGGTTTAAAAGAAATCCCACAGCTCCCCTCACAGAGTCAGCGCTTCCTCGCCATGGGTGGAAAGTGAAGGACGGATTTTCTGCCTCTCATCCCTGGAAACGTTAACTTGGTGATCTTATTGAACAAACACTGTTGTGGTGAAATCATAGAGTGTAAAAATAAGGTGAAACACAAAAAATGGAGCATTGATATCTAAATGTGTCAGTGAAAATGAGTGGAAGATGTAAATACACACATGTGACCAGTGAAAGAAAAGTCCTCATGTCATTGGAGATTAACAAGATTTCAATATGGAGGCTCTTTGCCATGATCTCATCTCTCACTCCCTGGAATTCGGGGTTTTCCTCTGCTTCTTCATCACTTCGGTTTTCCCAAACAAAAAAATTTCTTCATTCTGAATTTGGACGTCACTTCTTCAGTCCACTGATCGAACCAGATTATTACCTGTACTTTTAAAACTCTTCTATTCTGTCATTGCACAGCCCTCCTCTTCCTCCTCTTCACCTCTTCCTGATGCACAACAAGGAGCCTCCTCACTTCCTCACCCCCCCCCCCCCCCCAGCTGAGGACTCCAAATTCTGTCCTAACCTTTCCTCCATTATGTCATGCTCCTCCACATTTGCCTTCTCTTTCTCTTTCATTTTTATACATTGATGCATTTCATTCATTTCATCTCTCCTCATTAAGTTCAACTGAGATACTGTGAAAAGTACAAATACGACAGCCAAAGTGTGCAGAATAAAGCTCTGAATATGAAACCAAAGTGTCTCACTTTGAGTTGCTGCCACCTTCAAACAGGCATCACATTTTTTTTTACCTCAGAAAAACCAAACGGCATATTGTTTTTGTGTTTAGCTGCTAAGCGCTGTCTAGTTTATGTCATTCGATGACGTTAAGCATACAGAGATGCGGTGGTGTCTGACCTCCGCCTGTAGCGTCTCTAGTCGGGTCATGTGCTGGCTTGTAGACATGCTCTTCTCCCTGAAGTCGTCCCGTAACGAATGGACCTGAGTGGACAGCTGCCTCTCCACCTCTGCAGCCTGTGCACGGGCAGAAAGACACAAAATGGTGTAAATTCAATTAGTTTGGAAAGAAAAACATTATATGAGTTTATTCATTAAAAAACTGCACAGGAGTGACAACTGAGGTCCGGACATGCGGACGTCTGAGGGGTGCATGTGAAAGTGTGTTATAAGCCAAATCTCCCAGCTCATGTTATGAATCTTCAGCAGGAAGGATCCGTATCCAGCGCAGCATCAGATGATCACAGCTGGTTGGACAGGTGGGATCAGGCCACGCAGAGCCTGGCTGAGCACCGCTACCCTCACGCTGCACTCACCATGCTGCTGTTCATCTTTTCATCACTGCCATGGCAACAGCAAATCCCAAAAAGCTCTCATTTCACACAGGCCTCTTACAAGCATTTAGCAAGCGGCAAACAAGCCAAAAACATACAACCATAAATCAAAGCTTTCAAGTAATTATAATTGTCTTATGAGTTATATTTTACTCAGTGAGAGGTGAGTCAGAGGCACGACTGCTTGCGTTCATGTTTGATTTACAGCCTGTAGATGGCGCTGTGCACTGCTGCAGCATGTGGAGGAGCTCAGGCAGATCTGAGAACAGCTGGTGGTGTGAATACATTAGTCTGGTTTAGTTAACTTCAGTCCTCAGACCTGCTTCTACACTCTGTCAGGAAGTCTCCGGGAAGTTCGCGCAACCGTTCTCACCCCGTCATAAAGGCACTCACGTTGCTCTGAGGCAGCTCGGATGTTTCTGCCACAAGTGGAGAAATAATGTGGAACGTTTTAGTAAATCTATTCATCACCCACCTCCCAGTGCAACAGACTCCCACCGTTACTTTATGCATTATATGGTGATGATATTATGACTCCGTTCTCAGACCGAGCTTTAGGCTCTGTAGCGTTTTTGGTTGCTCTAACCCAGGGGTCTGCAACCTGCAGCTCCTCTTCGGACCGTTCACAATGGCTCTAATAACTGACAAAAAATGATAAGAACCAAATAATGTTCTTAAGTTTTTAAAAGAAAATTTAATTAAATAATTGTATTAAATTTCCACAAGATAATGATGCTAAAATCTCAGTAATATTCTTTTAGAGCAAGCTTTCTTGTCATTTAGTTAGGAAACTAAGCTTTTAACAAAAACAAATATAAATAAAATCTACATTCAGTAGTGGAAAAGTATTTTTTTCTTACTTAATTTTAAAACCTAAAAATAGAAAAAATTAAATTGTTTGTCAAAAATGACAAATTTTTCTATAATCATCAGTCATATAACGTTTGTGGCTCTAAACTAGTTTTATTTAGTGCAGCTGAAGCTAAAACTGTCTCTTTGGACTGTAAACGTTGCAGACCCTTGTTCTAACCAGTCCACCTGTCACCAGGTGGAGGTGGGGAATACCATGAACAGGCCACCAGTCCATCACAGAAACCAAAAACCATGCATCCCAAAACTCACACCTACAGTGCAGACAGGAAGCAGACCTGCACAGGGTGAGGGCCCAGCACAGTTTACATCAGGCACCTTCGTGTTGTCCAGGTCAAACCTCTCTATCTCCACATGACATGGATAAAATGGATAAATTCCACGTTTTGTTAAAGTGTAATTATGATAATGTGGTTATATCACATCTACCACAGTGGAAAATTAAATCTCTTCCCCACATATTCATTAGACATCAAATAACTTTGACACTTTTTAGTGCTTTGAAGAGCAAAAAAAGAGGAATTACTCACTGGCATGATCAAATATTCTAGTTAAAACATTTTTAAAATAGTTTTTTCTGACCACAGAAGTTTCCAATTTTGCCTCATTCCATATTAATTTAGCTTTGGCCAATAGAAGAACTTTTGTGGCGCATGTTCCCACATGGCTTCTTCTGCAGGACAGAGCTTGAACCTGCGTTTGGTTGCATGATGAACTGTGTTCACAGACAGATTTCTGGAAATGTTCTTGAGCCCATGCAGCGACGTCTACGACAGAATTATGACGGTGTTTCATGCAATGCTGTCTGTGGGAAACCAGTACTTGTTTTATGACCATGTAGCCACAACACAACAATGCTGAGAAACTTTGGTGATATATTGTGTGCTGCCAATTGTGAAATATTCAAAGTCTTTGCCGTTTTCCCCTGAGCTTTACTCTAACGTTGCTCCACAATTTGTAGATGCAGTTTTTTTTGTAAATTGCTGAACTTCCAGTCTTCTTTGCTGCCTCTCTGAGGTGCTCCTTTACACCGAGTGGCAATACTAAGCTTTTTAACTAAGTAGCGACCAGCTCCTCATCGTGCTTCATTTTATTGACGATTTTATTTTTTCTGTGTCCTACTGTATTGTGAATGAAATATTGTTGAGATTGCACAAAATTGCATTTCATTTTTATTTAACATACATTTCATTTAGCCAGTGTCAAATCGGAAGTTCTGCCGCTTTAATTATTTGCAAGTTAAATAGCAAATTAAATATAACAGGAAGGCGGTTTTAATGCCTAATGTTTCATAATTTAAGTTACAAACAATACTTGAACCGAAAAACTCATCTGCGTTCCTTTAAATAATCAATTTTGAACTTTTGAACTAAATCTATTTGTGTAAAAATGACTTGGAGAATGACAACTTTTTTCATTCTTCAGTGAACTGCAATCTATGAATATGCTTATCTGGACCTGCCTGTTAGGTCTGTTTACTTATTCTCTGTTTAGAATTACAATGTTGGGGTAATTCAGATATAAAAAGCTTTGAATTCCAGAGCAAATCGCATGACGAGGAACCAGAATTATACAGCGTTGGATGCAAGCAGAAGCAGTTTTCTGTTGCTTTCTGCAACTTGCTGTTCAGCAGCCTGTCAGCGAGCTCAAGCCGTCCACATGTGCTCCTGCTCCATGTGTTTCTCCTCTTCATTTGTTTTCGCTTCTTATTTCATTAGTTCCTCAGGATGCATGCATAAATACATCTGTTAGGATAATTACCTGCAATATCGTCTGTTGAACAGAAGGACCATTTGACTTTGCCCATTTGAAACTGCAGATTCAAACAATCTTCAGTTTCTGCACTGATGACTGATTTTATGCATAACATGTCTTCTAAAGCATAAAAAGGGTTAAAAACTTGAGTTTAGGACACATTTACAACCAAATCCAGTATGTGTTCTAACAAATCTACATTGAAACAGAAGATTATGTCAAAAGAAAAACTTGAAAACATTTTGTCACTGAGTTTGTGCTACGAAGCTTTTTCTGCAGCCAGATGTGCAACAGCAACAAACGCTCTGTTTCCTCTGCACTGGAAACAGATGTGCAGTTAGCAGAGGCCAGTGCAGCAGCAGGTCAGGTCAAAGCAGCAACACGGCACCCGACACACTGACCCAGTGAGCTGACGGATTTGAAATCGTGCTGGAAAACCGCAGAGTTGACCGCTGACTTACAGGCAGACACTTAATCTGCACAGAAATTCCTCAGATCCCGGATTATAAGGAACAGAGGACAAATGATGATGGGGGGGGTCTGACCACTGGGACGCAATCCAGAGGTCAGAGTGGAGTCGTGTGGTTTTCAAGCTTTTTTAAAAGTTTCTCTCTCCCAGATTCACTCTGAGTCTGCCAAACCGGACTCAGACACTTTGAAGGGTCTGGGGTGGCTCAACCTTGAATCGAGTTACAGTGCTGCATCCATCTGCTATTTTCCAGAGCAGATTCCCATGGTAACAACACATGGAGTTTCAATTTGCATGTCATTCTAGTTGTCATAGCAACCAGAGAAAAGAAGGACCCATAGAGCTGAAACGCGTTTCTTCAATGCTTCTTGCATTTTCCTGAGTCACTTTCGCAGAGCACTGCCTGGTCTAGACTCCAAAGGATGGGTCAGCCGATGCTCAACCAGTTACTTAACAAATCCTGCAAAGTGGCGTTACACGGCGAACGCAGAGCAACGCCTCGCACAGACGGGACACAGCCTGCATGATGGCTGGACAGATGCCCAGGGAAGGAGTCCAAAAGTAGATACACTCTCTAATGAGGCCACGGGTTATAAAAAGGGACAAATTCACCTTTTAGCCATCTAAAAATCTTTATATTACATGAATTATCTTTATATTATTGTTCAGCATATAGCAAGAAGAATAATTAATCTTCTATTCCAGATTCAGATGAGCACAGCTGACGAATCGGTGGAGCCTGCTGTCAGCTTTTAATTTAGTCTGTTTAGTCAAATTGACCGTGGCCATAAAACACGGAGACATTTGCTGCTGGAGTCAGTACATGGCCAGCTTTCACAGAGCATGCGAGGTAATGTGGTTACAGAAAGGTCCCCGTCCTGCTGCTTCACGCTGATCAGATTAGGCCTGAGGAGACGGGCTGTGCTGACACAGAGACCAGCCCCAACGCACCAACTGGATCAATTACGATGTGGACTCAATACACTGGATATAACGCATGGATTTATCAAGCAGTCTTAGAAAATTCAATCAGGTGTGTGAACAAACACATACACTGTGAGAATAGTAGCCATGTAGGAAGAGTTGTGTCAGTCCAGGATAAAACAAGAAGATGTGAAATAATTTTATTATTATTAATATTTTATTACAATTCTACTTGTCCCAAATATCTCAGCAACTTGTCATTAATTAATCGGCTTGTGGACTGGAGTCTTTTTGGTTCCTGACAACATGCATATGGCGAGACTCTTAGTAAGGATTACAGCTAATCTCCTGCTGTATCTTAACTCGTGCATTACATCACTTCCTGTAAAGACTCCTGCCCTCAAGGTCACTTTGCTTCAGCCACCTGGGGCGTGTTAAACTGATCCCTGGGTTTTAAAGATGGTGAAACATTCATGTTTGAATTCATCCTTTGGATAAATTTGTTTAAAGTTTAGTCACAAGTTCATCTTCTGAAATGCTGCACAAAGATTCATTTTCTGTACCACTCATTCTAATTCAGGGCCGCAAGGAAGCTGGAGCCTGTCCCAGGGATTAGCACAAAGTGTTTTTAAAAAAGACTGGCTGGATTTTAAATGAATAAATTCATATGTCTTTACCTAAATAGGTAAATGCTGATATTAATTTACAAATTTATTTTTGGTATTTTACGTTAACAGTTTATATTAATTCTATGATTAATCGATTTAATTGGAAAAAATGCATGCATTTGATAAATAACAGTCTATTCCTCTAAATTTCTGCAACTATTCATTTTTATAATACAATATTTCATTTACACCACATAAGAATATACATAATATTAATAATGAAATAAAATATTAATATACACAAGAAGAAATAAACAAGATATAGATAGGACGAGTCATTGCCAAACCAGCATCTATCCAGGACTAAATAAGTAAAAAGTAAAAATAAATGAATCAATAAAAGTGAGTGGTGCATAAAGCAACAAGATGACATGCGATCTCAGGTACGAGCTGGAGAGACAATCCCCTAAAATTTAGATACTCCATCACTTCTGTGATCCACTGTGACTGTTTATGGGTGAACAGATGTCAGCGTGTCGGATAACAGGCAGAACAACTCGGAGCCTTCACCAACGCCAAAACCCTCGTAGAACCTCACACTTCAAGAACAAAGAAAAAAAATTGTGCTTACACAGCCTATTTTCATGACTACACCAACATACTACCTCTACAAAGCCAAATGTTTCATATGTTTCTGAGACATTTTGCATCACTTTATGGTAAAAATGTTGCTCAAAACTCTGCAGAATACAATATGAAACTTGTCTTCGGCCCCCTAATGGATGCAGGAAGCAGAAGACTGCACTGTATTCATTTTGACTTGTCACATTGAAATGAATGGTAGATATGGCCCCCCCCAAAAAAACATAGTCATTTTCTTACACATTTCATTTAAGGGGTAAATAATTACTTCAGATCTAAAAATTTAGATTTTTTTCGCCAGTTTTTCTGGGTTGAGCTTTGAAATGATACTATTGGAGCAACTCTGGCTAATAAAGAGTTATAAGTTGCCATATTTCACTAAGAATATCCCAGAGAGAAGCAACGGTAACAGTGGATGAATCTCAGGCTCCTTCAGATTTTACAAACTTAAATTAAACGGATAAAACTCACCTGTGTCTTTATCTTGTGTTTTGTATGTACGCAATGGTGCTCGGGATGCTGCACTACGTGCACTAAGAAGGAGAGTTTCTGTTTTATGTGCTGTGAACTGTTAGCCGTAAGCTCATGTTGTGATGTCTACCATAAGAGATTATCTGCAGGATTTCGGTAGCTATGCATATATCGCCAAACCTTGCGGCCGATGCTGCATGTGACATCATCAGCTCAGTTGTTGCCAAGCAGCAAAATCAACATCCCAATGGCTTGATCCCGGGAGATTTCAACCACGCCTCTCTGTGTCTAACCAGCTCTGAAATTCTGATTATCTCTAAAGCACAATTTCCCATTTTGTGTGCTAAGAGTTATTAACCCAGAACGACTTTCAACTTTTACATTATTTTCTAATTTTCTGTGGTTTGTATTTTAATTTAAACAAAGATGCTGCTGATATTGTGGCTCCATCAGTCAGTAGCATGGTCCACTTAGGGACCACATAAGACAAAGAGCAATAATTCCATGGTTATGAGCAAAGTTAGCAGGAGACCATGTACTTTAGGCTCCCTTTGATAATAAGACTGTTCCACTTAAAGAGTTATGAGAAACAGGAAGAGCAGGATGCCTCTGGTGGCTTCACTGCTGCAGGGTTTTTTTCAGGGTAGCCTCACATCCAGGCAGAGTTGTAAACAGCTAATATTACTTAGTCACAGCCAATTGCTTAGTAATGAGCTCAGACAGGGAGGGAGATGAGGAGAAGAAAGACAGAGAAAAAAAGAAAATGATAGAAAGCATGCGCTCTGAGGCTGGCTTCATTTACCGTATCACCCAGAAGCTTTCCCCTCATCTGCCCAATGCAGTCATGAGATGCGGATCGATGCATTCAATTAGGTCTCATGAATTTCACTCAGTTACGAAGACCAAAAAGTCCCCCTAAAACAACGCGGAGCACTCTCAGGGGAGGTCGTTATAGATTCTTACAGGCAGCGTTCAGTTGAATTAAATGCAGTTTAATTATGTTAAGTGCTCGCTTTTTACAGCCGTCCACAACCAAAGAAACCAGCGCAGTCTTTCATAGCCGTGTGATGACGGTTAGGGGCCTGATTGGATCTGATGGAGATAGAAAGAAGAAGCGGCAGTAAGGAAGGTGGGGGCTAAAAATCCATCTTAAGGAACCTCCTCTTGCATGAGCAGCAGGTGGCAGGCAGCAGATCATCTCCCAGGAGGGGGCACACACAACATGACTGGCCAATCAGAGCACCTGTACAGTCTTGTCAAATCTGAGCTATCCTGAAATGCATCCGTCAATGTTTAGTCTATGCACTGATTTTTACAGGTGTGTGTGCTGCGTATTCTTCAGACAAGCTGGACAACAGGGCATGAAATGATCACAGTGATGAGACTTTGATGAAAGATCCGGAAAAAAGAGAACTATAACATTAAAAGCAAGACAATAAAGCAAAAGTTCATTAAAAAATGCCACATCAGTTCTTCTGTATTAGTATTGGGCCATTCAGTCCATCGGTGTGAGTCGAACACGGAAAACCTCCACTGAGCTACTTAAGAGGGATTAATCAGTTGTAGCTACAAACGTTTGCACTGTCAGTCCCGTCAATCTGCCCTTACAGCCAGTCTCAGCTCATCCTGATACACGGCGGCTATTTCCAATCAGCAAACACTGAAGCTTGAACTTTTAACCTGGACCCCGAGCACAGCCGCATGTTTTCATTTACCAATCTGTCCACCCATGTGTCTCAGAACATCTTCCAGGGTATCTCCTCCTCACTCAGTCTTCATTACTGCACTCAAATTACCTGCAAATATGCAGAGCGCTGCTGCATAAGTGTGCAGTCCAACCGGTGTGTAAATAATTTAGCAGAAGACCCGGAAGCTTCACTTTTATATTGATGAGCTTGGCATAATTCAGGTGAAAAGAGACAGACAGGCTGAGCGGAGGGGGGTGTGGGGTGGGGGTTATCCACCCTGAGGGGGGATGAATTCTCACTTGACTGAGCACCTTATGTCATGCCAGTCAAGCAAACCTGAGTTGGAGTGAGTGACCATAAGAAACACAAAGTGCAGCATTAGGACCATGTGACACAATGACTCAAAGCCCAGACTGATTAAATCCTCCGTGCAGGTTGGCCCCGGTGGCCTAAAGCACCACATCTTAAGCCCATTTATACACAAAAACACACACATGCTGCTGCTCACCCTGTTGAGTTGCTCCAGCAGTCTGTGGTTCTGTTCAGAGAGCTCCCTGATGACCTTGGTCTTGTCCCGGTCGGCCTCTCTCAGCTGGACTTGGTGGCGCTCCAGCTCGCCCTGCAGCTGCTGGACGTCCGTCTCCAGCTCGGCCACGCGGCCTTCCCACTCCCCTTCTCGACTTTCCAGACGCCGCCGCAGCTCGTGTTTCTCCTGCTCCAAGTGCTGCATGTAGATGACAGGAAACAAAGTTCAAATCTGCATCAGGTGTGTCAAAGAAAAGACACCGAGAAAGCAACACCGATTTCTTACTGTTATAGAATAATGGGCCTTTTGTTAAGAAAAATAAACCTATATTTAATGGGTAAATGATGGCTTATTAACATAAAAACATAACAGTAAAAAAGTAGAAGAGAAAAAAGTATTAACCAACGGAATCTTGCTTCAATGACAGTAAACATAACAAAGCCATATTTTAACCTATTAGCTCCCTTATTCGTGTTGCGACTATTAAGAACAAAAAGCTTCTTTTTAATTCTCTATAGTGCATTAAATAATGAGCAGAAACACTGCAGCAGCAGTTTGATGGATGTTGTTGTTGTGGCTAAGTCAAAGGCTACACCAGCTGTCCACTATTTTCCTGTTTGGATGAGGGCTAAAAACAAAAAGAGAGATCAAAAAGCATCAAAACAAGAACACAGAACAATGTCAAGACCTATTAGGATGGGACATCAAGAAACATCATTAATGACAAGAAGAGCTTGCATCAGCTTACGTCTTTGAGCTCCAACATAAGGATGAATATTGATCAAAGGGCTGAAAAGATGCTCAACAGATACATTAGGCCCTGGACACCCACAGGATTAGTCTTTGTAGCTTGTTTTAAAGGCCATGTTGGCTTATGTACGACGATTTGAAAACAACCTGAACAAAAGCTCAGCCTTCACTGTAAACATGATGAAGGACTAATTTAAAGAGGCCTGGTTATTTATGACCAGAAACATAATTATTGGGCAACATCAGGATGGAAAACACGTTCAGATGACTCAGTATAACTTTTCTTCAGCTAACTGAACATCAGCTGCAACTTGTCCGAATCTGTTAAAAACACAGATGACGGTAAAAACAGAGAAACTTCTGTCAAATATAGTATACCTCTAATTTCTCGTTCAGATCTTTGTGCATTTTCTCGTATTGCTTGGTCAAGTCTTGGTTTCTTTCAAGCAAAGCTTTTCCGAGTTTAGCGGCTAGAACCAAGTCTTTTTCCTTCTGTCGGAAGAGAGACAGTAAGTCCGCGTTTTGCCCCACTGCAGGCGCCGCTAGGTCAGACAGCTCCTCCTGGTCCCCCCGCTCCCCGGTGATCATGGCCAGTTCCTCCTCCAAGGCCATGCCGAGGCCTCCGGAGCCGGCTCGGCGCAGCGGGGGACCCTGGAATACGGCGGGCTCCTGCGCGGCGGCGCCGGGCCGCGGCTCCATGCAGTCGCTGTCCAGCTCCAGTGGTGCTGAAACCACGGGGGACGCCTGCAGGTCCAGGCAGAAAGCGGACATCGCCGCCCGGAGGAGGACGAGCCAACAGATGAGAGCCGAGCGACTTCACTCCGGATGAGCCCACCCTGCCCCGACTGGGCTGGGCCGACCGGACCATCCATCCATTTCCTCTCTCAGTGCAAAACCAGGTCCAGTTGGGCCAGTAAACTGTTGATTTCCCAGTTTGGTCACGTCCCTCTGCTCCTGTTAACCTACAGGCAGTGATTGTGGCTGTGATTGAATCCCAGCAAACACCGCCTCCTCTGCAGCTCCCCTCGCCGCTCCTGCTCGCGCGGATGTGTTTCTAACCATGTATGAACCGGCTGGATGAGCTCTTCGCAGCCGTCGCTGGGTCAGGGTCCACCCCGCCTCGGGGTCCTGTTTGCCCCATAATCATAAGCCCGTTACAACGAGCCAAACACGATGAAGCGCGATCCCGATGCCTTGCCAACCTCTTTCCCTTCCTGAATGCGCGTTCCCGTCACGTCAGTGACGGCAGATGAAACCTGTTACAAAAAGGCGCGTGATTGGCTGGAAATGATAGCGCCATATTTTGGTGCTTCTCACACATCTGTGGGATCCAGTTAAAGAGCACGTGAGGATATAAAACAAGGCCAGACTGTGGCTGAAAGTGGTGCACTGGGAAAGAACAAATTTATGATATGAAATATGAATATATCGCCTGCAACAATGATAGAAAGGGTATAGTTGCCTGATAATTTTTAAAAAAAATCATAAATGGGGTTTTAAAAAGGACAGAAAACAAGCTTTATGAATATAACTGAGCCATGTTGTCACTTTGCTTTGCTTCTGCCAGATGCCAATGTTCAAATTTGGACTTTTTCATCATATTATTATCATCTCAACCATTTGTTAAAATGATCGCTATCTTAATGTTGCTCGGAGGGATTTTTTTCCCTAAGTGCAAACTTTAAAGGGTTAAGGATTGAGTTTTGGTCCGGACAATGAATATTTGAGTAGGCCTATATTTATTTACACACATTTACGTAACATTTTCCTCTGATAACTTCTGTTATATGCAATTCTCTTTTTAGCGAGGCTCCCCAAAAAGGATTTGTGGACCCTTTGTTGTTGAATATGTCCACGTTCAGTTTGTAGAAATTTAGTGAAATATAAAGGTAAGCACAACCTCTGATGCATGTTGTGGTAAAATGTTCACAAATAAAAAAGAAGAAATTAGCCAACTTATGATCAGAGGATGGCAGAAAGATTATTTTTTTAAAAAAAGATAAGGTTTGGATTCATGTGAATACAGATTAAAGGTTACAGTTTGAATACTTAGCAGATTAAAATCCTCTCAGATGTTGCAGTGCAGTGTGTTTGTGTGTATGATGGGGTGGGATGGACATGAGATGAGGGTAGCAAGAGGGGGGTGGGATTTGGTGATGAATGATTACAAACAAAGCCTTTAGAGCTGATCAACTAAAGGCACAAAAGAAGTGGGTCACATCCAGCTTGTCCACCAGAGCCCCTTTTATGACTGAGGGGGTTACAAAGTGGATCATGGATGATTTCCTCATGGCACATTAAAACCTCCCTGCTTTGATAAAAACCGCTAAGCTGAATTAATTTACCCATCCTTATTAATGTAATTCCAAACATGTAATGTAATTGACAAACAACAACACTGACCTTTTGATAAAAAAAAATGTTTTACAGTTCATATTAATCCAACACAAGCAGCATTTATGATTAAAATCAAAGCAAAATAGACATGAACACATTTTTCATTTGCAAAGAAAAAAGGGGGTGACTCCATGAAGATTATGATCATCTGTGACAGATATGATGTTTAACCACAGGATCTTTATTACAGTCAATGACGCCCTCTGCCGGAGGACAAAAGTATTACATCCGCTCTCCCTGAAGGATGAGTTAACAATCTTCACCAAGATTCCACCTCATCTTTCCGAAGCTCTTTATAAGCCCTGAAAAGTCATCCATGGTTCAGACGGATAAATGCTTCTAAATTAAGTGGTGTTTTTCCATTTTACACACGTAAAATAAATTTCCGATTCCTTCAAACACCAACTCCTTGTAAACTGTGATGGTTGAGAATAAACATATCGAGCAGCATCTTGAAAGAACTGGCAGTTCAGTGATTACGTAATATAATTTTTTAGTCAGGCAGACTTGCTCAGCCTTTTTTTACCTAATTCAATGTTTAAATTCATGTTATGTAACCAAATCAGGCTATTTAAACCTCTAGATTTGCAGCATTTCTCTCCAAAAGCCCAACCCTCACATGACAGAAAAGCCAGCATACAGGGACGAGGCCAGTCTGACATGTTGCCAGCGGATGGCAGTGTTCATGTAAAATTCTTCTGAGACGACTTGGAAAGCTTTCTGATGACATCCAGCCCTATCTCATCATGGAGTTTTCCCCTGTTAAAAGTGTTTGCCACTGCCGTTAACGTTTAGTATTTACCATCGTGTAGAAAGGAAAAAAATATATGAAACACCTCCCAGAAGAGGAGAAAATCATGTTTACATGGTGAAGAATCTGACTAACTAAGGAGGAATTGCTAACTAATTTTGCCAGTAGATGCGATTACAGGAAGATGCCAGGGAAAAACACTTGTAATTTTCCATCTTCAGGTTCAGCAGTTATTGGTCTATGGGAGACACAATACCTAGTTGCTAGGTAACATCAGGATTATGTGCTGTGCTTCAGCCTCGTGCAACAAATCGCTTTGAAATGGAGACTTTTTCTGATTTTGATGCCATTAAATGATCATTTCTGCGGCATCACGTTCTTCATAAACATCAACTTTACAAAGCTGGCATGTTTTATATCAATGCTTAGCTTGTTGGAGTTAAAAGGAGCCTCATGTTTCACAGCTGGTAACACGAATGTTACATATCAGCTGTGAGGGTGTGAAAAGGTGTCTGGCTGAGTCGTCAGAAACTCTAGCAGCACGCTGCATTATGTAATGAGATAAAAATAGATCTGTTTATTAACCACTGCACATTCTTCCTTCAGGATGTTTTAGGATCAATAAGGAAGCTCATCTTTGATGCCTCGGCTTCTCTCCTACACAGTTTGGACCTTAGAGTTTCTTAAAAAGGCGTTTATGACATGCTCTTTCTGTGGCAGGTGATCCAGGGTGAAGTTTCTAATCAGAGGCATCCTTTCACAGATGTGTGTTAGTCCCAACATGCGTCCCTCTTCGGATTTCAGCAGCAAATCTGCTTCTGTGGATTAAAAATGTCTGAAGGAACTGATTTTAAAAAAATGTTGTTACTCCTCAGATATGTGGAAAAAATGCTAATTCAGGTTTGTAAAGTACAGAAGAAATGATGATGATGATGATGATGATGATGATGATGATGATGATGATGATGATAATGATGATGATGATGATGATGATGTGTGCTGCTTTAGCCTTTGGGATAAAAAGACGCTGAACCAGGATCTCAGAAACATGTTTCATAAATCTGGTTTTTGAAGGCATTGTCTTAACTCTTCTCTGGATATTGGCCACCATCTACAAAATCTTACTAAGAACCAGTAACATGGATACTACAGATACATTTGAAGTCACACTTTAACTCTTTGGATTTAGTTGCAAGACTTTCTTGGGATTTTTTAAAGTGGTGTTGAGTAACAGTTCTCCATCTTTGTGAAGGTCTTTTAGAGTTTTTCTGAAAAAAAACAGCATTTTTCATTGCGGCTTTCAAAAGTACAACAAATAACAATTTAAACTGATAAGAAAAATATTTTTGCACCATGGAGGTAAAAATCTCAGCATGATGTGTGTTAGTGTGTGTCCTTAAACCAGGAGGAAACTGGACAAGCTGAGGGCAAATATTCCTAAAAAAGGAAAGAAGCCACCTATAGCAGGTTGTGAAAGTGAGAATCTTACGACATGGCAACAAATCCCCAAAAGACGACAGAACCTGAGCATCTAAACCTCCAGCTGATCCATCTGCTGTTCACTGAAACATCATCGGAAATAGTCTCCATGGAAGGATGGCTGTCAAGAAGCCAAGAGGAACAGGAAGAAGCACAAATAACACAGGAAATGGGCTGAAAATACGGGGCAACAGGTCTGATGGAGAGAAGAAGAGCCCCTCAGCTGTATGGAAGCAGTGTGAGATCATACTGACAGAAAATGGGAAAAAACATAGCTTACATATAAAAAGAGGTTCAGGAGACCGGAAGACCACTAAAGAAAAGGTTCAGGCTGTGTTGGAGATCTTTGACTTTGAATCTCAGTTTTTTTTTCTTAATACTTATGTTTACATATTTCAGTGAATTCCTGCATCTAAATTCCCAATATCCTGGCAGTGATGAAGAAACCGGGGCCTGCTTTGCACAGCGCTGCAGGTGAGCTCTGCCTGTCACCGTTTGCCACTGATTACTGTAACTCTCACTGATCGTACAGTGCTGCGTTTTCACCGTCTAAACATTTGGTCCCTTCTGCTTCGCTGATGTAGTTCTGCTTGCCAGGTTAGCTTCTGCCATCTGTTACCGAGTGTGTAATCTTTCACTGTGTGCAGATCGAAAGTCACAATCACAGTGACGTGTCACTTGGCTTACATTTGCATGAAAACAAGAAGTTCCAATTTGTGTGTCAGACACAGCGAACCTTGTTAGGCTGTGACACATCACCTAGTGTTATGCAGTGCAGATTCAAATTCAGCTTCTGAAAGGTTCAAACGTTCAGAGTCTGACATTTAACGGACAAAATGCTTTTATAATCTATAAGTAGACATAAGTTCTGCAGGAGGGTTGCAGTCATTTCCATCACGCTTTCCTCCCTGTCTGTTTGTTGATGGCAGATAAAAGCAGGAGTTTGAAGAAACTGAAATGAGTGTATGAGCTTGCAATGCAGCACGGATTGGTGGAGTTAGTGGCAGCTGCGGTGGCATAGGGAAAAGAAGAAAGATTTAGGGGGGTGGCAGAAAGGGCGAGCAGGCTGCAAAGACGAGAGAGAGTGAGAGCTTACAGTATGCGATCACTGCTCTGCTGCATTTCTCTACAATGCAATTTCTATGTCGTCCTCCTCTCCCTCCCTCATTCCTCTCAGTAAGCAGTGATCTCCGCTCAGTCGCGCTGCCTCGCAGCTCCCTGCCTCGCCACAACGCATCTCTTACCCCCCAGTGAGGATGACATCCCCAAATCTGATGAACCAGCTAAGCTCTCATTCTGGTTGGAGGTTATCGAGGGAGACCCCACATGAACGGGCTTACTGGACAAGGAGGTGCCGCGTCTGAGGAGCTTCACAGAAAACCAATCAGCTCTGCTCGTCTCCGGGTAAGTGCTGTCCTCCTCTACTTAGAAATAAGTGAAAAGGAGGGGAGAATGAAACTGGGATCCTTGCTGTGGAGCTCTGACCTGCCACCTTGCTTGTTGTTTTTCTCTGTCAGCATGTTGGAGCTATGATTGAACAGACTGACAGTACAGCTGAGGAAGAGATACAGTAACTGAGGTAGCAGTGAGCTTATGCAGCAGCTGGATCTCTTCTGGCAGAGGCGAGCAGAATTCCTGGTCACGACACTGAAATGCTGTGTCTCTGTTTGCCCACCTCTCCCCTTCGCTGTGTTTACTGAAGCACACACTCGTACAGATCGCTATCATTCCCCTGAGTGATATTCAGACTCTTCACTGTTTATAGATGATCATAATAAAGCCACACCAAGTCGCTCTTTTTTTAATCCTCCTAGGAACAGGATTAGTATGTACAAGAAGTTCTGGGACAAAGTTCATGTAAAGGTGCGTCATGCAGGGATTTTTCCCCCTCTTTTTGAGGGTCGAGATTCTCCGCAGCAAGAAGATTGAAACGACAAAGAAGGAGAAATTGTAAGAAGATGAAGACTGTGGTTGGAGGAAAGTATCTCTATGGTAACAGCAGTTTTTGCCAAGGGTAGAGGAGAGGTGAATGAAGCTTGCTGCTTCTCTTTGGCATCTATTCAGCTGGATCAGGCAATAAAGTAGAGACAGGACTTTTTCTGGCAGAGCTAAACAGAATAATAATGAAGAAGAGAAAATAAAGATTTCGATCATATTAGAAATATTGTAATGAGGAGGATGCATTTTACATTTTCACTTATAGTTGCTTTATTTAATGAAAAGTTGCTTAAAAGTTTCTTAAAATCTCTGTTCATGTTTAACGTCTTGCTACTTGTTTTAGTAGGAAGACAAAACCGGTAGATGTTGGCAAATAGGGAAAGAAATAAACCTGAGCACAGTCTGAAAGAGAGCATGTCTCTCCAGAGCACATCTGTCGATGCTAATGTGAGCCGTGATGACAGAGCTCCGCTGCCTCACATCCGCAAGTGTCATCTTCCCAAAAGGCTTCTTCAGAAGCCCACACCGATCCTCTCTGTCATCAGGGTTTGTGATATAACGACGGGCTGGATTTTTCAAGAGCTTTTCCAAGTGCCCGGTATACTTTCACAGATTGCGATGTTCACTCAACTCAGCCGCTGCTGATGAATACTTCAGCGACAGAGTAGCAGGGGCAGAGTATAAGTGGCAGACTGGAAAAAGTGTTGTGCAGAGCTGCACATATGTTCTCCTCCAGAGCTAAAACCCTGCCGATCTTAGATGTTTTCCTTCTCCGACACACCTGAGTCATATAAACTGCATTTAAACTATAAACTGCTCATTAGCAGGCCTGCAGAGCTGAATGGCTGCATATGAGGTCATCAGGCCAATCAGGTTGGAGAAGGAATGTAAAAGTTGCAGAAAAGTACTGTAGCTCTGGAGGACTAGATGTGTGCACCTGGTTATGCAGGACGGCTTGGAACAGCTGTGAAAGAGTTCATGGGGATATTACGATTAACGGAGTAATAGAGGTTTCAGCTGACTGGGTTTACAGTCCATGTATCACAACATGTTTCTAAGGATGCCTAAAATAATTTTACCATAGCAACTGATCTCCCAAAACACTGCTGTGTGAAAAGAAAGGCTACCAGTACTTTCTTTTTGTTGTTTTTGACTATTTCAGGGCTGAATTTTCCTGTCTCTTTTGGATGAAGATGCTTCTATAATGGTTTGGTTTGTATTTACCTAAAACTTGGAAACTATAGATTTCAGCAGGAAACTGTGGAGATGGAGACTCTTTGTTTGAATCAGCTGCAGCTGCACGATCGTGTGTTTCCAATGTGTTCTTGTTGCAAGGCTAGGGATAAAACCTCTCTCAGTGGATGGTCTGAAAGACCAAACCAGAGGGGATCAGATGGAGGAGAGGAGTGAGATTGTGTTTTAGAGAGGTATCTGTGCCACTACAGCGTTTCAACAGGTCTGTGATTCACTGCTGCCTACAGCCCATGCAGCAGCACTGGCCCCTGGTCACCCAGACTGAATGTAGAGCAACACCATGACTAGGATGCAACCTCTCTCCACTCTCCTCCTCTTCAACAACTCTGACTCACAGCCCGGCACACATTATTCAGCCCACGAAACAGCGCTCCTCAACTGGAAGCCGATGTTGTCGATGAGATTTCATAAACTCGTATTGTTGAAATGTTTCTGATTGCAGGTGCGTGCACAGATTGCACACCTCCTCTATATGATAATGCTTCTTTTTGGGGGGAGGGGGATTTCTACATGTTTAAAGTTAGTGTAGTAAACGTTTGCACATGTTCAGTTGATGCAGACACGTCATATCCGTGGTCAGCTGTCTATCAAACAGCTGTAATGAGCGGCTAAAAGTATAGTTGTTAGTAATTGCTTTCGGGGGGTTAATTATTGCCGAGGAGGGGCCCAGCTGCACAGTCTGTTAGCTCGGCTCATTATGGGCAGTCAGCTAGCTCTTGAATCTGGGAGGAAGACAGCCAGATCTGTTTCCCATCTGGTGCCTCATGCTAGGATGGCGCCCGCGACCGCCAACTTTACCACCGGCAGGCTGCTGAGGAAGTTCTGCACATTGTTAAGAAGCAAACAACACTAAATCTTGCAGTGTTATCAGCCTTCGGACATTTCAAGATGCAGGAAATTCTGAAGATCTGCAAGCAGACGTACGACATGGCTAAAAAAAAAAACAGATTAACTTGTCTAAACTAGGCCTATCTAAACATATGCTATCTAAACAGAGGGAACATGGGCCGCTGGTATCATGTTCTTACGGGCCGGGGATCAGCAGGGGCACGAGAAAGCGCACCTCCACTTGCACACATGCATCATCACGGATTACAAACCACCTGCTCCGCCATCGGGCCATGCCAGGGAAAGTGGAACTCCAGGCGTTATTGTGATACAGCTTGGGCACATGCTGGCCACCCCGCTGTGTTACTCAGCCCCTCCAAGCTTTATGATTGCAAATATTAGTAAACGCTACATAATCATTCCAGATTAATAACAAGACACATCGTGTGTTTTTATTCCAGGCGGCAGAATGAGCAGTGCTCTTTCACTAAGTGAGCAAAATACAAACACAAGAGGCAACATGCATGCTTTTTTTGTTACGTTTTTGCAAGTACATCCTTGCTACAGTATAAACATATTTAAGCCTGAGTTGAGCATGGAGGAGTGGGAGGTGAGCCTGTGCTTTTAATAGACATCCTCTCTGTCGCTCATTCTCCTCCCTGCTTCTTGATCACAAAAGCTGCCAAATATATCCAGCGGTAGTGAAGAAGGCTGTTGTCTGAACACGAGCAGCTATTCATAGCTGCACCAGGGAGGGAAATGATTGCTTTGGTCATTTACTATTAAACTTCTTATTTGTGAACATTATCAGTGCAATCATGTCAGATTGATAAGTTTCCATGTCTGAAAGAAAAAATATATTAATCTGAAAGTCCTCAGTGCATGAATTTGTACTTAAAAAACAAGGTTTTTGTACTGAGTCAGCCCTTCAGTTTTGAATAGAGGCTCAGT
Source organism: Craterocephalus amniculus (assembly GCA_036024015.1). Taxonomy (NCBI): domain Eukaryota; kingdom Metazoa; phylum Chordata; class Actinopteri; order Atheriniformes; family Atherinidae; genus Craterocephalus; species Craterocephalus amniculus. The sequence continues at coordinate 23,914 of JAVQJG010097664.1, forward strand.
GATTATCTACTATTTCTCATATTTTCACTCAAGCATCTGTTTGCTTTCTCTTACCCTCACAGATTCGTGACCACGTCCACCAACTCTCCAGAAAAGACCATCTCCTTTGGAAAATCTTGATTACTTTTTAAAAGGCAACACAGTGGGTTATTGCTGGACAAATGTCACAGGTATTACTCCTCTGATGGTAAGAGTTTGTTTCTAGAGGGAGCTAAACCCGCTGTCTCTTTGTCAGTTTGACTTCACACTTTAGCCGAGCTGTTGTGTATTTTCTATGTTTCCTCTTCACATCACTCTCTGACTGTGACGACGGGGCTGTCTAATAAAAATGAAACAATGTGAAAAGTTCAACTGCTCCAAGCATGTTTTGTGATCATCTGCAAGACTTGATGAGACACAGTAATGATCTTTTATGCCGTATCTCCAGGCTGCACACGCTGGTGATGTGTTTGCGCGAGCATGTGTCTGCTTTCTGTGTTATTTTTGCCATGCCGTGTTCTAAGTGCTGTGACAGTATGTGACTGTGTTGTCAACCCTTCTGCCCTTGTGATGCATTTACACCCAATCTACACAACCGATGGCATATGCCACCAAACGTATCCACATGATGCTGCAGTCAGAGCTTCTTTTCATCATTGTTCATTTTTCATTGCTCATAAGAGCAAATAAAACTTCATTACACTATCCCAGTTACACACTTCTACTCATAGACTGGTTCTACTTCCACGATGGGTGGCCCTGCAGTTTCATTACATATTTGCAGTTTTGGATGTTTTTAACACCAGATATCACTAGATCGATCAAGAGGTTAGAAAATTTCAAAATTTTCATCTATTTTAAATTAAATAATCAATGCATTTTTCTCTAAAACTGATTGTTTTCTTGAATCTTAAATGACTTAAATGAATGCATTTGACCTGAAACAGAAATATTAGTTAAAGAGTCTTTACTATGGGGGAAAATGAAATGTAGAAATGATTACAGGCTGCTTGTATGAATATCCGGTTGTATAATCAGGGTCATGACTCAGTTGGTCCATAAAACTTGCCGATGATTGAAGTGATCACGGCTCATCAATTCAAGTCAAAATTATAAACATCCTCCAGTTGAGCTGAGTCATGTTCAGCACAACAAATATTTGCCTCTCTGGAAATTCACTATAATTTTTTATTTGGAAAATCAGTCAACACTTATTATTTCAGACTTCTCCCTCCATTCACTCTGATATTTTCTGGTTGTACTGTGTGAGCTGTGTGGACCACTTATATGTCTAATAACGAGTCTGCAGGAGTCTTTATTATATAACTGGAGATATGTTCCTTAGTTTGACTCTTTAAAAACATTTAGATGTAAATAAAATGTGAACATATAATGTCATTATCACGCATCATCAACTCACAGCTGGACACATTTCAACAATTCATCATCTGTTTGCTCATACTGCAGCATGTAGCTACAGTCTGATAACATGTTGCTAACGTCGTTGTATGAACTCATGCAGGAATGCTGTCACTGGAAAAGTTTGGTCCATGCTGCACTCCTTGTTCCAGGTTGAGCAAGAGATTTCACTGGTCCAGAGGAAGATGTCTGACCTCGAGTCGGTGCTCCAGCAGAAAGACATCGAGCTGAAGGCCTCAGAAACTCAGAGGACAATCTTGGAACAGGACCTGGCAACCTACATCACAGAATGCAGTGTGAGTGGAGCCGTAGTTAAAGGACACAACATCTGGATGTTTAGGTCGTGTCTTTTGACATATTGTATGGATTTATGGATATGACACAGCAGGATTAGATATTTGAGAAATCTTTTCATTCGATCTCTATTTCAAGCAAAAACCTGATATATAATCACAGGATTCAAGGTATTTGTATTTAAAAGTGAAAATCCTCTCATCATGACTTTGTCTAAAGACTCTGGATCAAATTGACACATGGCCGGGCACGCAACCATGCATCAGTTCTGATAAAAGATTTTAAATGAGCAGACAGGACAAGTTATGTTGTTGCCGCGTTGACTCATCATCACAGAAAGATCACCAGAATCCAGTTCTGATTTCCTGCAGTGCAGATAAATCTCCAGACTACATCTAATCTGACATTATTTTCTGTAGGAGTATTCAGATATTTACTAACATTTTATTAAAGAGTTCTTAAGTTTTTTTATACATATTACTGAAACTCTGCCCAGCTTTGATTTTTAGAGAATCTGCCTCTTCAAGATGCTCTTTGTAACCAAATCATGTAACCAAACCTAATTAGTGCGATAAGTTCCTAGTGTTTTGTTTTTATTCAGGAATCAAGATCTCTATTCGTCGCATGCTCTGCTATATGAATATAGCATCTAAATGTATGAACTAAATCTGTGTCCTTGGGTGCCAAATTTCCTGCCAAATAATCATCAAATCACAAGTAGCAATAGTATGTAGTAATAAGTTTAAAATAGTAATAAAATAAGGGTTAGAATGCTAGACGCATAGAGGAGTGTATGTAGAAGTATTTACAGGAGTTCAGTAAGAGCGTGTACACAACGTTTCTTTTTGTTCAACCTACTTTTCCAGCCTTTTGTTGTTCCCATCCAAACTTTTTTGAGACATGTTGCTGCCATCAAAATCAAATCAAATAGTAAAATGTCCCATTTCAACAGTGGCTGTGTTCTCTAGACTCTGTCATGAATAAAACATCGGATCCTGTTATCATCACATTCTGTTTTAATTACATTTTCCACAGCATCCATAATTTGAGATCCGTGTTCTCAGTAAACTCAGCGAACTGAATATATATCTGTCGTGGTTCCAGAGCCTGAAGCGCAGTTTGGAACAAGCACGTATGGAAGTTTCCCAGGAGGACGATAAAGCACTGCAGCTTCTCCATGACATCCGGGAGCAAAGCAACAAACTTCAAGAGATCAAAGAACAGGTAGGACAACATCTGAGCTACAGAACAAACTGCATGCAGGTCAGCAGGTTGAATTAAAAACCTCACCCCGATGCTCAGAGATAAATTATTCATGAGAAACCTATGAGTGCACTTAGGCAAATCAGTAATTAGCAGCTAATGTAGTTAAATTGGATTTAATCAGAGTTTTATTCATCTAAGTGAATTCTTTAAACTTTGCCATTCATAATATACAAAAAGCTTCACTTCCTGAGTTCAGTCACCCTGTAGTTTGATGTTTCCACTCAAAGGGAATGTCATGATGCCCAAAGCAGAAATGTCTAAAGAGTGATATTTTCCATACAGAAGCAGATCTTGAACATCTTATAATGGCAGTCAGAAATAGCGGGTCAAGTCACCGAGGCCGAACGTGTGGGTTGTAAGTGTTAATTAGACACGCACATAGTGCTGAGCCCTTCCTGGCTCTGCGTGCCGTCAGTTTAATATGCAACGCCTAAAGCATGCGCAGAGACGCCACATGCTGCAGAATGACTGTGATTGCGCTTCTTCTGCACCGCTTGAACATCATTTAAGATATTTAACTGTTTAATTGTTTAATTGCAAGATTCAGAGATCCATATTATGTTACGAGCTCAGTTTTTATCCCAAGTGCAAATATTGAGCGTCTGCAAGAGGATTTCGGTTTGAATCCCTCTGAAGTCCTACATGCAGGCTACTGTAGGCCTATATGAGTTAGTCAAATCAGAAGAGATGGGAGTGAAGCATGTGTGTGTGTGTGTGTGTGTGTGTGTGTGTGTGTGTGTGTGTGTGTGTGTGTGTGTGGGTGTGTGGGTGTGTGTGTGTGTGGGTGTGTGTGTGTGTGTG
>JAVQJG010097687.1:0-13084 GCA_036024015.1 Craterocephalus amniculus
ATAGGACAGAAACGAATCTCTCATTGACTGTAAAGAAACACCTCAGAACAGGGGTTTAGAAGGGGTGTGTGGAGCTATACTAACAGCGATTTCAGACCAAAGGATTGCAGTTTTACTTCTTATAAACCATAAATAAATGATTTACATATGAAAAGGAAAGATTTAAAAGCATGATACGTTCCCTTTAAAAGAAGAGAGTTTGTTGAAAAGCAACATTTCTTCTGACCTGCAGTGTAGATGTCGAAGTAGGTGGGCTTATTGGCGATGTTGCCCACAGGCTCGATCCCCGGGCCTTTCACCGTCACTTTGGAGGCGTCGCCCAGCGCCTTGTCCATATTCACCTCGAAAGGACTTTTTGGGATCTCCTGGCCTGCAAAAAGCACCGTCACCTGGAAAACAAATTATCCACGTTTAAAGTTTAAGCTCCAGAAAATGTTGTTGGTTTGAAATGAAAGATTAGTTTATTTTGCCAGACCTACACTGAATTTACCCTCTCAGATTCCTCTTGCAATGGACTCATAGCCGAACAATTATTCAGATTTACCTTGTGAGGTCCCACGACCTGAGGGATGTAGGTGACGCCGTACGTCTTCTTGCCCTCGTTGAGCTCCGCCTTCAGCTGTTCAACACAAAAGCAGGTAACTCGTCACAAGTGGGTTAAAAACAGCTTGATAAGTGAAATCACAGGCAGATGTGAGGTTTACTTCTTCTCTGGTGCCATCTGGGTGGTCCAGGTAGACGGTGACCTGTCCCTGCCCCGCGCTGAACGTGTCCACGGTGAACACAGCAGGACGCAGCACTCGGTTCCCCGTGGGCTCCAGACCTGCGCAGCAGCACACCGTCAGCGGCAGAACTTCAAAGCGTGCATCTAAATCCTCTGCACACACGAGCCGGAGCTACAAACGGGCCGAAGCTCGATTTATAGTGACAGGGGGATAACCGGGGCTCGCTTTAAACACAACGCAGGGACCCGTTTATAGTTTTGGCATCAGAGTTGAGCAGCACCACCCGGAGAGTCTGATCCGGCCCGATCGTGCTGTGATTACCTTTCCCACAGTAGCATCGTCGGCATTGTTTCACTCATTTTGGGATGGTGGGAGGTTTGCTTTGTTTTAATACGGGAAATGCGAGGTTGTCTCTGATGCACTTGTCACACAGATCTGCAGAAGGAATCTTATGTGAAAGAAAACGCTGCTTTAACGCTGACATACCGTCAGCTGGATTGGTGACGTCATTTTTTCCTCCATCTTTGTTCTGATAGCACAATTACATTTAATGGAAAGCAACTGGTTCAGTCATTCTTCCCAACACGCGTCACAGTTTTAGAAGAACGGTCTTGGACTTAATTTAGCTCACTTGTTAAAAGTCTTTGCAGGTTTATGCTCTGAATGGCTGCTTAAAGTGTGACATTTCGGAACAAACAAAGCTTCACCAGAACCCAAACCGCTCTGTTTATGGAAGTCTGGAGCTGCTGCTGTAAAAGTGGGATTCAATTCTGTCTGATTATAATAAAAAGGGGGGATCCTTTCCCATTCCTAATACTCCCAACACTTCCTATCAGAGTCGCCGAGCTGGGGCGCACGTGTGTGTGCGGCTCATTGTTCCCACTAAAAGCAGTTCATTTCCTCACATTGTCAGGGCCAGTATTCCCAGTGCTTCCATCAAACCTTCTGATTTAACATTCAACCACTGTTTTTGTGATGGTGCCTGCAGGTGTGTTTGTAAAATCCCTCTGGAGGCTTTTAACTCAAAGCACACCCAGCAGAGGGAACTCCCCGTTAGTGTGGACAACAGATGAAGGTTCATGTTGGTCTAAGCTGCCTCATTGTGTTTACAGTCAGGGCATCCCTGATGTCAGCTGTGAATCCAAACTTTACCAGGGCCGTATGCTCGGGCTTTCTTGGGGTTGAGTTTGGGCTTGAGTGGGGCTCCAGGCTTCAGTTTGGCTTTGGGGAACTGGGACAGGTAGGTCATCACCGACTGCTCGTCTGCACTGGGGTCAATGATTTCCTCTGGAGCAATCACCTACACAGACACACAAAAGTGAAACAAAATTACAGATCAATCTCCCTAAAACAGTGGATTCGGGCAAAAGATGCTCCGAAGCCATTTCTGGACATTTATGAGTCTGTCATGTGACGCTCATTCACTTCAGCTGAGATTTATCACTTGGCTGGCGTCGTCTTCTCACACAGACCCACAAAAATGTTAAGATACACTTCTTCACTTAGAGCCCTGTATGAAGGCAGAGGATTAGTAACATCCAACCCCGATTCTGGATTATAAGCATCTAGTAAGGATTCAGCCATCACCAAAAGGTGCTACTGTGAGGAAAAACTGAGTTAAATCTCTATTTCCCACAGCCTCGTGGGAAACAAACCCAATGGAAATGTTTGGGTTTTTTTACGAAAATGTTCCAGCAACACTTTAACAAAGTTAAAGCATGTTTTTACAGACTGAATTACCAACCAGCCAGGCCAAAGTGTGGTTTGCTGCTAGATTCTGTCTTTAAGACATGTGAGCACCACCTCTGTCATATGCAGAAATACAGATGCTGAAATAAGCTTTGATGGCTACAGAGTGGAATTTGTGTTGAGCCGTTATCTCAAAAAAAAGAGAGAGAAACGGCTGCTACCGATAGAAAAAAATCCAATTCAGAACCAACCAACCAGGTCAGAGAGACGATAATCCCCCACTTATCACTTCCTGAGAAGTGTCATTTCTTCCAGAACTTTCAGCCGGTAAATAAAAGGAAAACAGGAAACCAAACAGCACCTGTGTGAGACATTACTGGTCTGCCTCTGCAGGACCACAGGATGGGATGGATCCTTGCATGGCCAAACAAGAATACAGAGCTGCACATTACTACTGATAGATACTTTCAGTCTCTTCAGGGCAAGTGTATTTTGGTAAAGAAACTGTAGACACTAACATAACCTAAGAGCGGTTTTAAAATAGTTGTTTTACTTTAGCTAGGGCCATCTAAGAGTCTGGGGTTGCCTGAACAAACTGGCGCGCCTCCAGCTGTAAAGGCTAACACATGTAGGACATTTTCTCCTGCTGGATTTTTGGAAGCAAGTTTCACATCAGAGATCAAACTAAACTTTTTAAACATCCAGACTCGGCTAAATAAAGTTTCACTGTGGGAGACGTACCTGTGGAATGCCCAGCCAGTTATCAGCCAGCTGCATGGCTTCAGTAGCGTTCTCCACTGGTTTGACTGAATCCCAGGTCTCCCAGTCCGGACAGAGGCCTGCGAGTGACAAACAGCAGCAGAAACATGAGATCTGTTAGACTTTCATCTACAAGCACAACACATAATGTATAACAGTCACCATGTCTACGCGGCATGTTTCTGCATTAAACAGAGAAGCGATGAGTGAGTTTCAGTCGGACTAACAGTAAAAGTTTCATCATCTATGTGAGCATTAAGCTGCTCTCTACAATTTCATTTAAAGAGCTAAATAAAAACTGAGAAAAAAAAAAGTTTAGTGTGTCACCATTCTGTAGCATTTTTACCTGGAATTTTATAAAATGCAAGTTTATACGACCGTAAAGAGAGGAAATATTCCGACACCTCTGCACATCACAGGATAGGTTTTGCATTAAACTGCATTTATTTCAGCAGAGTGAACCTAAAACTGACAACGTCTGACACAACTGACAACTTATATTTGAGCTTTTACGTGAAGCTTGCTTGATTTTTAACTCCACACCAACTTCTAAATGTTTGCTTCAGCTCTGCAGGTCTTTGAACGCATCGTACCTGGTGCACAGCTGTCCACCAGTGCTCCCAGCGCTTTGCCGTCTCTCCAGTCCTGACTGAAGTTGGTGATTGGCAAATCAGGAACTTTGTGTTGAATCCAGCCCAGCAGACGCTGTTTAGGCGTCTTTGACTCTGCCTGAACATAAAAGAAGTGCAGTCAGCTTCTGTAAAAACTTCAGGATGCGCTTTTGGACACATGGATGGTTAATGAGAGGCTCTTACCTCTTCATCCTCTCCCTCCCATACTGGCATGGAAATGGAATAATGCAGGATCAGAGTCCAGACCAGACCCAGGATCAGCTTCAGGTTCCCATCAACAATGGCTTTAGAGTCTAAAGGACATGAAGGGAGAGACACACACACCAAGTCAGATCACAGCCTGCTCTGTTAAAACAAAACAAAAATTAAATCCAACATGACATCCATATTAAATCTTCAAGCTCCCCTTTTATACCCGGATCAAATCATTTTGCATTTTGTTCGATGCATGGGTTTACGGAGGCCAGCAGCTGGATTCTGTTGGCCTAACAGGATTCAACAAACTTGTATTGAATTCATGAGTCCAGTGCTGGAGCCCGGAGGCGCCGACTGCCACGCGACCAAAATCCAGCTTGGATCAGTTCATTCAGGTTTAATGCAAATCCACCGGATGAAGAGACAGACACAACACGTCTGAAACAATCTGTTCACAAGTTCCTGCAGAGTAGCCAAATCCAACCGCAGACGTCCATTTTTCCAGCTCATCTCACGTCCTTCCTGCTCAGTTTATGCCGGATACGAATGAAAAACTGAGCTCAGTGACAAAGCTGCTCCCAAACATCTGCAGATAAACATTTCACTTCCTCTGGCTGTGCAGAGCAGAGAGCTGCAGGAGGACGTTCATCATCCATCAGACGTCCCTGCATCAGCTGGTACCACACACACACGGCAGTATTAGCCAATCTTTGGCTGCAGAACATCGAGTTCAGCAGAAAGCAGACAAAACAGACTTCATTTCTCTCCAAAAACAGAACACTGCTGAGTGGAGCGACACACAAAGTCAAGAAACGCCTTTTTAATAGATTTTCACCAGTTTTAAGCTTTTAAAATCGAGCGTGCAGCATCCTGTCATGCACTTTAATGTAGCTTTAATGTACATTTCAGTCACTGAAAAAGAGCTCCAAGTATTTCATAAACATTTTATCTGGTTTGGTAAATAAAACTTTAAAAAAATTGGATGAAATTTGTTCAAATTTATTTGACTCAAATATGATAAATCTCATTTTCAAGAACATAAAAGGCCTACTAAAGATTAAACACAACTTGATTAAATGGTAGTCCTTCAAAAAACTACAGATTATTTTCCAAACTTCTGCTGACCATCGCATCTCTCAGAAAAGGTATTTAACGTTTTTTTTAAAAAGTCTTGACTTGTATTTTACAAACACACTGCAAGCCAGAGAGTAAAATAAAAATCATTTCAGAAAATATCCGACTGGGTTTAAACCTTCTCTGCAGCACAAACTACAGCAAACTGGGACCAGCTCATTGGAACTGGTATACAGTGCTTATTGGTCAGAATGAGCTTCTATTATTGTAAAGAAAATAAATAAATAAAAAAAAGAAAAACACATTTACACCAGTTCTGGTATCAGAACAAAAAACTATTTTCAAATGAGAAAAGATTGTCTTTATTTTCACATGTAACTAATGAGCAGCAGCAGCGATGGATGCACCGATCGATCAGCTGAGCTCATCTTTGCATCAATACACCGGAAACAGTTCATGTTTTCTATTTCCCAAAGGACGGATACAGCACAAGTTTATTCATACAGCACATTCTCAGGTTCACGACAAAACCAGTAAAAGCAGAAAAGAAAGAAACAATTACAATAAAATCATTTAAACACAAAAAACATTAAAAAGATTAAAAGCAATAGAAGGCCATTGTGTGTGCAGTGATTCATGTAATTATAGCTGTGGAAGGTGGGAAATGCCTGCATCTCAGACTCATCTGAACACCATCGGTGTCATGGACGCAAACTCTCACACCCAAGCCAGAAAATTTTAAGAGTGACTAAATGTTTGTTTCTTGTCCAACTGTGTTGCTGCGAGCCAACATCTGACACAACTTATTGTGCGCTCAGCAGATCCGCGCAGTGGGAGAAACCCTCTGATCCGCCCAGAGAAGCTGCAGCTTTGCTCCATCAGCACTACAGCCATGATCCCGACAAATTTCAGCAGCTCAGGTTTGGGTGGAGCTCCGAGGCCGCTGCTTTCGCCCCGATGACACAGTGCAACACACAAACACACACACGTGTGTTTATTTCTAATCCTTCACCGTTATCTCTTTCTCATGTTTACATCTCGTAGTTTCCTCTCATCCCTCCGACCTTGCCGCTATTCTCCTGCTTGTGTTCTTTACGCCTCGTTTCTCATTAATCTGCGTGACGTCTTCCTCCTCTCTTCCCCTCTGAGGCTGCGCCGCCACACCTGTGCGAGTGACGGCGTCATGTCTTGCACAGCGCACTAGCCAGTGGCCTTTGCTCCTGATCTGAGCTCACCCGCTCAGCTTATGTGCTGCTTAGTCACACGTGGGAGGAAAAATGAAAACTGTTCATGTTACACACAAGAAAGGGATAAAAACTCCTCTTCTTTACTCTGAAGCAGCTCATTTTCACCTCCGTTCTCTTTTGTACTCCGAGGCCCGATGCTTTCGGTTATATCTGGGGATTGTACCAGACACTGAAGAGGTTTAAGAACTTATACATGTACAATATTTTTCTGTACAAAGAAGCAATCACTAGAAGGTGGTTGACTCAGGATCCTCCTTCAGTGAAGGACTGCACCAAAGTCCAAGACATTTTTGAAATGGAGAAGCTAACATTTATTCTCAAGCTTGAAAAAGATAGGTTTGAGAGTTTATGGAGGAGTCTGATAGATAATTTGCCAATCTACGGACAAAATACTGGGTAAAACTTGAAAAAATCTCCTCGTTCTGACTCCACTCACAGTTCATTGTTCATCAGTTTTTTACTTTTTTTTTTTTTTGTTTTACTCTTAATTGTTACTTCTGTTATTTTCATCCTAATACATGGACATATGGGGGAGTGGGAGGTTGGGGGGGTATGGATCAGGGAAAACTGTTTTACAGCTGAGGCTGTTTCTCAGTTTCTAAGTGTTGCATGTTTCTCTCACCTACTCATGCATCCAATTCACTGTCTTTTAGGTAAAAAGGAAAAACATGTAAAAGGTATTCATTTTCTTTAAATATTGTACTTCTACTGTTCGTTATCTGGATACCGATGTGCAACATGCATATCTTGTTCTTTCAAACAAACAAAAGGTTTAATAACTAAAACTGAAAACTTCTGCAGCGCCACATGGTTGTCTAAACACATCTAAATGGTGAACTACTTTCCCTCACCGAGCTGTTTTTCACATCTTTGCATCATCAACAGTTCGGAGGGTAATGAGGCCATCGCCATGGCGATATATTGTTCATATGACAGGCTGAGAGTGTAAAACCGGGCCTGCGTGCGGCATCTACAGAAACCACCGCTCCTGCTAAGAATTTGTGCATAAACAGCCCTAATAAGCAGCTGCATTGTTTCCTGCCCCCTTCCAGCCTGATCTCTCCCCTCTGTGCCCCTCCATGCTCCTCATGTGACAGGGAGCGGGTATCCCAACCCAAACCCCCCCTTACCCAACTTTTCCCATCGGCAGCAGCTCTGGGTCTGATGTGAATCCCAGTTGATGTGTAAGAAAACAGTTCAGCTCCCTCCCTCCTCATCCTTTCATTCAAAGATTAATGCAGCCACGGATCCATTCACAAAGCCTTCCCGTCTAATTCGGTCCGGATCTGCGTCTGCCTGACAGCGCTCGAGTGTCTCTGTGAGCCGCCGTTCCTGCCGATACCTGCACATTTGTTGACCTGCTGTTATGGAGACGCAACAATACTGCGGCAACAAGGGCACTAATGTAGAAGTGGATTTGGGTTTGCACAAAGAGGGCTGGGTTGTGTGTGGGGAGAGATGGAAAGAGACAGAGCGATGTGTTTGTGTGCAAAGGTGAATCAGGTTGGAACAAAAACGCCCCGCTTATCAGCGAGGCGCGCCTGGACCAGCACAGGAAGTTACATAATCAGACTCCGAAAATACCAGCCCCCCCCGGTGATCCTGAACTAATCAGGGACAAACTCTGGGCTTCTGATGAATTTCAAGGATTTTTCCTCAACATTTTAGACACAATGAAACATTTCCAAACGTTCAAGGTCCAGCAGGGTGAACAAGATAAAGCTGGGACCAAGAGGGACTCCACGCGCTCAGATCGGGTTCAGACCACATCTGAACTGTAAACCTTAAGCTAACATTTCATTTTCTTCTCAAGCAGAGGAGAGACGTTTCATCAGCTCTGCACAATAAGTAGGTCTGTGGATGAATATAATCAGAGTTACATCACACACGCATGAGTAAACCACATAAAACATATTTGATGGATAACGTCAGTAGAAGGAGCAGGGAAGTGAAATCATTATTCATTTGGGTAAAAACCAGACTGAATCACCGGCGTCTGACACTGAGATCATGTTAATGACTAAACCTCCTTCTACAGCTTTAAATTCTGCTAATGTTACTTTATAAATAAATAATACATGACAGATAAGGATCAGCCAATCCTGATATAAACAAGGAGAAATCCTTTGGAAACAAAAACTTTGAATATCAACAGCAGATCTGCTCATTCACACCACAAAAACATCAGATTGGAAATCACTAAAACAAGACTTTGATTGAGTCAGTGGATGAGCGAAAAAACACCTGTTTCTGCGCATCTTTTAACCAAAATAAAGCTTGTTAGCTGAGACCGAGACGCCCCGTAGAACATTTTGGGACCATCATCTAACAGGGGTGGGACACTCACTAAGTGCCGGCAACCTGCAGGTATTCGGCCTTTTCCTGCTGCAACACACCTGCTCACATGAACTGGTAATTAGCAGACTGGTGCTGCCGTCTACATTCGGCTCTGCTTATTAACTCTGACTCTCAGTCAGCTGTGATGCAGCAGGAAACTAATACCTGCAGGCTGCTGGTACTGGGGGACCAGGGGCCTCATGTACTAAGAGTTGCGTGGATTTCCTACTGAAATCCGGCGTACGATCAAATCCTGAAAATGGCGTATGCACAAAAATTTTCAGATGTACAAATCTGTGCACACGCATGGATCCAAGCACATTTCCTTTGTACATCCCAATCAGCGTGGAATTGAGCGCACATTTCAGGCTCCTTGCGCATCCGTCACTCGACGCAGACGACGGAGTAATACCACCGGAAACCGCGGGGTCAGTGTTGAGCTGGCATGTGGTCAGCGAGCAAACCTAATCAGAGAAGAACAAAGAGGATCCGGAAGTCGGTGACCGACAATAAATAGAACCCGAAGGCAAGGCGAAAAGGATTAGGAGACAAACAACGGAAGATATGGCTGGCGGAATTTTTGAAGATAAGCTCTGCGAGTCTGTGCGAAGCTACAGAGATATTTATGACGTAACTTCGCCAGGACATCGAGACAAACAAGTATTGCCAATAGTTGGGAGGAGATTGCTCGCGAGCTTGGAGTAACTCCGAAAGTGGCAAAAGAGACATGGCGGTATGTCCGGGACAAGTTTGTCCGAGCACACAACAAAGCCAGAAGTAAGAAAAGTAGCAATGCAGCAGATGGCTCTTCGGATCCACCAATCCTTCGGCGTCTTGGTTGGATGAACAACTTTATAAATCACCGACCAACATCAACGAATTACCCAAGCAATTACATGATGAGTTTCTCCTGCACATATTGTTTGGTGAACGTGCTGGACACACGCTATGTTATGATTTTTGTAACACTGCTAACCAAATTCTCGTTGCTTCTTTGTTGTAGACACTGAATGAGGAGGACGAGGAGTTAACCCTGACACTTTACCCCTCGGGGTCCTCGTCTTCATTGCCTTCGGCCTCCTCTTCATCGTCTGTGGCGTTCCCTCGGTGCTCAACGCCACAAGCGCCTACCCCAGTATGGTCGAGGAAGAGAAAGCGTTCCACCGAACTGGATCCCGTGGACACTGCTCTTTTGAACAGACTGGCCGAAATCAGAGAGGCAGAGGCAAAACAGAATAGGTTTTCAACCTTTACTGAGTACTTAAACACTGTTCTGCAGGAGATGCCTGAAGAAGAGGCAAACATGTTAATCGAGGTCCAAGGGGTCATGGCGCACCATATTCGGTTTTGTAAAGGCAGTGTTTGAATTGTGTATACATTTAAAAGTGTGTTGTTTGCTGTGATTTTTTTTTGCAAGTTTAATTTTTGGTTTGCTGTGCACTTTGAATAAAAAGTATTTAGAGAAATCCTATCTCTCGTATTTGCTTTGGACACCATTGTATTAAATATTACAATATACAGCTGGGAAAAATTTAGAGGTACTGGATGTTTTCACTGGAAACGTGCAGCATAGAGCTGCGCACAATGTGCAACTGCATCTTTACACTAATAATGAAATCAATGACAAAAAACAAGCTGTGCTTTGCAGTTTAAATTAACCAAATGTTTGAACAACACCTGGGCTGGTGGGGGAATAAACTAGCTGCAAAGTGGGGCAGTACATCCATGCTTTTGTTATCCTTACATCTGTCACCGCTAGATGGAGTCTAGAGGGCAGAGGGACCCAGAAGCAGACTCTGTATGAAACAAGGTATTGAGATCAATGATGATGTTTATTGACACAGATGTTTAGTTGGCGAATGAGGAACCAGGAGGTATGGAGGGTCCAGGAGGAAACCCAGGCTGGTGGAGGGGAGTTGTGGTCCAGAAAGGGCGGACTGGAACTGGAATCGTTGGTGGTCCAGAGAGAGGGAGAGGGCTGGTGGAGGTTCTGGTCCAGGGAGAGCGGTGAGACAAGCAGGCAGGAACTGAGATCTGCAGGAAAGGGAACCCGGACATGGAGGTCGACAGAGGAGTTCTGTAGCACTTGGGCAGTCAAGAAGTCACAGAGAGCCAGAGAAGGCTATTTTACCACCACAGTAGTCGAGACAATCTGGCAGAGTCTAGCTGCTCCTGCAGGTCTTTTAAAGGTGGCTCTGATGAGGCTTGATTGGGAGCAGCTGGAAATCGTTCAGGCCAGACTCTGCCCTGGATCCACTCGAACCTGCTCAGCCCCACCTAAACTGGAAAACCAGACCAAACCATGACAACATCTGCATGAGGTTCCATGTGTTATCCAAATAAAGAAGTGTGAACTTAACTCTCATAGACCCACTGTTGTAATATTACAACAGTACATTTAGGTCTACAGAAATCAACCTGAAAATGTCTTTTTTCAGTTTAAAATCACATTAACATCACTATTAGGGCCTGTTGTTCAGTTCTGCATTGTCATTGGATGGTGTTTTGTGCAAATGGGCCTGTTTACCAGACCATGAAGTCAGACAACCTGTGAACATGCAGCATCTTGTTTTTCTGGGCTGTAACAATCATGACTAAGTAAAATAAAATAAGTAAAATGTCTGGAATGGTAGCTAAATTTCCCTTTTGTGCACCTGTTGGGAATAAATTATCTATATATGGATTAACTGATATATTTCTTTATCAGTATTTGAAAGAATACTATGCTACAGGTCATGTTTTCAGGATTTTGCTTGTTTGCCCCAATGTCTGTTCCTTGAATGAGGATAAACAAGGTGATAATGGCCAGGAATCTGGGTGTGTACAGGCTCATAGCATGGTAATAGGCTGGACGATGGGGCTCGCAGACAGTATTGTTTGACCTCTGAATGTGTGGATTCTTTCAAATGTGTAAATCCTGTGTGTAAGTGCAGCTATAGTATATTTTAACTGAAATAATGTAGTCTGACTCAGTCGAATCATTTTGTTTTTGTAATTTCTGAAACCTGGAAGGACCGTATCACCTTTATCCCCTATTACCTTGAATTATATTGTGTCTTCTGCTCTGAGAATGAGGATAACCAAGCAAAGCTTTTTAACAGAATTTTATTACAACAAAATGCTGGGGACAAAGTATTTAGAGAAACACTCAAGTAGACATTTGGACTTCTATGTGGCAATATCAATGTTTTCTGCCTCTTTGAGTGATTGGCATCCTGCCAAGGAACTCTTTGCTCATTTGTCAGAAAAAAGTCTTTGAAGAGCTCCCGAACAGCAAGGCCATCAGGAGTTGAACGTGCACTGGAGACATGTTGTGAGTCCAGAAGGTTTGTGTCTCCCTCAACTGCCTACCTCCATTTTCCCTGTGCACCATCAGTGTCCATCAGCATGGGTTCCATATATCTGCCAGTTTCTGGTTGTAAGTGATCTGAATCATAGAGGAAGTTGTGGAGAGCAATGCAGGCCTTGGTGATGTCTTCTGCTGTTTGGATGAAGCACTCCATGGCCCTTCCAAAGACTCTCCATCTTGCCGCAAGGATGCCAAATGCGTTCTCAATAACGCGCCTGGCCCTGGAATGCCTGTAATTGTAGGTCCGGAGATCATCAGTGAGCTGTGAACCTTTTAAGACAAAAATCCAATTGAAAACAAGGCATTAGTTGATTCAGAAAAAACTTTTGTAAGAAGTAATACTTTAATGCCTAAATATCTTTACTTTATATGAGTGTTATCCTATCCTATGGACACAAGAGGTACACCTTCTGTGGAAAGGCTTCATCACCCAGAAAAACCGCTGGAGTGACGATGTCTGAACCTGGCAGAGGAGCAGGGGCTGGAAGAGCAAGTTTGCCTTGGATAAGCTGTGATCCAAAGTGAGATCTTGCAAAAACACCGGCATCACTCTCTCTTCCAAACGCTCCAATGTCGACAAATGTGAATTTGTAGGTTGCATCACACGCTGCCATTAAAATGAAACTGAAGTAGCCTTTGTAGTTGTAAAAACTACTTCCGCTGTTGGCTGGTGCCTTCACCCGTACATGTTTACCGTCGACGGCGCCCACACAGTTTGGAAAATTCCACCGGTCCCAAAAGTCCTTCATGATCTTGTCCCAACGTTCTCCTTTTGGAGTAGAAACAAATTCGTCCTTAAGCACGGTCCAAATCGCGCGGGAAACCTCTCGGATAATGCAACAAACAGTTGCACAACCCAACTTATAACTCGCTGCCAAAGCTTGCTGGCTGATTCCTGATGCCAGATAACGTAGAGTCACAGCAAGACGTTCTGCTTCACTAACAGGAGCTGTGTGCGAGTTTCTGTGTTGAATATGAGGAGAAACCCGGCGAAGCAGATCATCGAAGGCGCCGGCAGACATCCTAAAATACTGGAAGTGCCGCTCACCGTCGATTTCTCGCATTGGTAGCACCAGC
>JAVQJG010097693.1:0-16934 GCA_036024015.1 Craterocephalus amniculus
AACATTTTCTATCCAGCCCTTTTACCTCAGCACCCTTTACGAGATCGCCCTAGTACATTTTCTACAGGGTTTACTCAGGTTGTTTTTTCTTAAAACAGAAATGTGCTGTGTGTTACACAGTCTTTAAATTTATTAAATTAACTCATTGGTTAATAACTAATGACTAAATTTTTCTCACAACTTCTGTTGTGGACTTTATCAGTTACACCTTAAGGTTTTGAGGTGAGGTTTGACACAATATTTTGCTCATAACAAAATGTAAGTATCGTATCGGGTATCGGCCGATACTCAACCCTCTGTATCGGTATCGGTATCTGAAGTGAAAAAGTGGTATCGGGAAAGCCCTAGACCAAACTGTCTGGATGGCATAATAATTCAAATAACTCCTCGCTAGAGGGCGATACTCCCCAAAATAACTACTGAAAACGCAGGAAAAAGAAGAAAATTGTGCTCCTTGACTGGCCAGGACCAAAAAAGGACATTTTTCCAGTTCCACGTTCTTAACTGCTAGTAAATAGTAAAAAGTGGAGCAGCACAAGGCCTTTGATCATTATTCAGTGTCTCTCCAGCTTTTTCAAACACACAGTGTTGGCTTTGTTTTCTCTTCTATACTGGAATAATACTCTATGGACCGGATCTACTAAAGGTGGGTTTATACTCGCGCGTCGTCTGCGTTGGTCCGCAGAGGCTCGACGCGCAGTAACGATAAACTAATGATAATAAACGCCACGTTAACGTTACTCCGTCCAAGTAAGTGTGACAAGCAAACTCACATTCACTGATGCATTCGAATGTTCAGTTACGAAATTGGTAAGCTAAACATAGCTGCAGCTGTACTACACATGTTTGCTAACCGTGCACATAGGCTAACGTGACCCACCTGTCCGGGTGAGTTTGTTGGTGCCTGATGAAATTAGATGTGGTTGACCCCGCATCTTTAATCTTTGTATTGCAGACTTTGCAGTCGGCGCTTCTTTTATTGTTCTCTTGTTTGAAGTTTTTTAAGCCAAACGTAATAATGAACGGTACTGCTGCAGCATCTGCTCTTTCGGTCGCCATAGTGTCATTTGAACAAATAATACGGCACCCCGGTCATCCGCTTTCCCCACCGGAACACCATGGTGGATGATGAGTACTGGGGAGTCAGAAAGATCACAACAGATTTTAGATGAGACCCAGAACCAAGCGAGGACTCACTGCGGTTGATTGTCCTTCCAAAATGTGGTTCAAAAAAGACCCAGAACAGGGCTGAGATGTGAAGCAATGGTCAGAAACAGAACTGCGTCTGGAAGCGGACTCAGGCTGGGATGGACCGCTGGGGGCAGAGAATGGGTGAATTAGTAACTTATCCAGGAAATGCTGTTTTACAGTTTAATAAATTTGCTTTAAACCTGCAGATGTGAGCACAATCCCGCAGCAGAAAGAGAAAGAAGAGACCGAGTTGTGAGTCACTCGTGAATTTCTAGGTACATTTTACTTCTTTTGCCCACCATGATTATATAACGGAGTGAGAAAAGAAGTCTGTGATATTCAAAGCACCCATCCCATTAGATCAGGCTCAGTGTAATGGAAGAAAGGCAGAAGGCCAGCTGTTCAGAGACAGAGGTCACAGATGAATAGGAGGAAAGTGGGAACGAAACGCGAGAGTTGGTGTGTTAATTTCAGTCCATTTTTTGTCTGAATTGTATTAGTTATAAAAGGAAAACTAGGAAAGAGCTCTTCTGAATGAAAATGATGAGCAAATAAAGCCATGGCTGTTGGCGATATCCTATTATTCACACTTCTAACGTAAGTGGCAGCTGGTTACCTGCATCGTTACAGTCATGGACAATAGCTACGTTTACATGGACAAATATTTCATCAATCTGATTTAAATCAATCTGATCAGAGATTCGAGCCGACACCTTTACATGGACGCTGGATGAAATGATCCGATCTGATGTGTGTTTATATGATTGACAGATTCAGTACGTTCTAAACCTTTTGCGACATGCACAGTAGCCTACTAGTTCGGGAAAAGAAGGGTTTTTATTTTTATTTTTATTTTGAAACTTTTGACCATCAAAAAGCTCAATAATCTCAAAACTCTTTCCGTTTTTAACAAAAACATTTCAAACATAGATCACGTCTTCCGTGATTCAGTTACTTTACCTCCCACATGGTTCAAGCATGCGCAGAAACAACATCCACCGGAGCCGACCGGACCACAAGTGCTCCATGTAAACGCAGCTTCCAACAAGGCTGACATGAAGGACATTTCTCAAAGAAAGTGGAAGTTAATTTTCAGAACAAAATATTTTTCCTTAACAACTCCTTTTTTGCATTTGCACAAATCCGCATGATCTGGTCCCATTTCTGGATCGTTTTGTGGTGTGCCTACCATTAAAGGTATAGTGTGTAACTGTTTTTGCTTTATTTGCAAAAATCAAGTATTGCTTTCATAAGTAAGTGTTTAATCTTCATCTAATCACAACCATATCTAAATGAAAGTGTTCTCGTAAGTTAGATAACATTTCTAAAAGTCTACCATGAAGCCATTAAAATTGTGCTTTCTTCCAAATTATTTAATTTTCATTTCAATTTGAAGTTTACAGATTTGTTTCTGTCTGTTGTTTAAGTTTTTCCCAAACAAACTCAAACTCCACGTTCCTCACTGTAACTTCTATACCAATAATGACAAACCTTACTGTAAATCTGTAAAAACAAATGAGTTTTTTTTCCTCTAAAATCACTAGCATGTACACATTTACTGAATTGTTGCCTGCAGGGTTTAGTGTATTTTACATTTCCACTGATAAATAAAACAGCGAGCAGCTGAGGTGAGCTGGCTTGTACCCTTGCAAGCTCTTTTACTGCTAATATTAATCACCTCGACTTGGCACATGCTTGTATGAAGCTCTAAATATAGAGTAAGTTCATGTATGCATTTGTTTCCTGCACAAGTGCATTTGTATGTTTATCTCTGTGTGTGTTTGATCACAGGGTTGTGCATATTCATGCATGTGTGTGTTCATTAGGCGTGCACGCCGCTCTGGATAATCTACAGGTTCGATGCGTTAGAAAGTCTGTTTTCTCTGTGGAGAAGAAGCAGATAATTGGCTTCCCTTATGCATTCCTGATGTTTTTCTTCCCTTTAGTCTCTGTCGGCATGTCGTTTTAAATCTCTTTGGTTTAAACTACACACATCCTTGTAATCTACATGTGCAACTAAGGGAGGACGTTCACTGTTTTAAGTCGTAAGCTTTTTAATTTAACAGTTAAACATTTAGGCTATGGAAAGCCAATGTGGCACCAGTAGAGCTTCAGCTATCGATTTTTATTGTAATCGAATAATCAAATTATTTTAGACGATTGATCAAGTAGTCAGATAAAGTTTGGGACATTTGCAGTTATTTACATATATGAAATTAAGCATTTCTAATCACTGTATAAGCACAAAAGAAAAAATTATAATGTTCCTTATTCCTTATATTCCTTCTTTATATTCCTTATAAATAGAAGAAAATGCATCAGGTGCCACTCGGCACTGATCCAAGAAAAGTGCTTTAAAATTAACTTTTCCTGTTTTGCAAAACCACTTTTCCAATATGTCTGCTGTCAGAGCAATGCTTTCTGTTGGGTTTTAATTTATCTTTGATTGCCAGATACTTTTTCCCCGTCCCATATGTGAAGTGGGTTCGGTAATGATGCTCATATTTCGAATCGAAAGTGGAGATTATTTACTGGAATCCTTCTCACACTCACTGTGGGCACATCTCTGAGAGCGTCTTTAACATGCTGTCTGTGAACGTAGCTGCTGGCTCTGGAGCCGTCGTATGAAACTATCCAGTCTGACTCGGGTTTACCGAAAATGATCAAACAGGCTGTTCATTAAAATATATAACCTATTTAGATATTCAAGTCCACAACACTGGCAGTTTACAGTTATTAACAGTAAAGGCTGATCTGCTGAGTCTCTTCACAGCAGTTTAGAAAAATACATGGTAGTTATTGTTCCCAAACATTAACACCTTAATCTGCGATTACTGATTTGGGTTTTATGCTTTTACAGCCTTTATTATCTGGCTGATGACCAGTGGATGTTTCCTGCTGAGACGCTGCAGCATCGTGAAATGCCAATTTAGTTTTCCAATAAACACACTGCTTAGTGTTTTATCTTCTTTGAGCTCATAGTGATCACTTTAGACAGATTTTGTCATTTCTGCCACGGTGTCCCTTCTTTACCCTCTTCACTGTTTTCGTTTATGTCGGACATTCTTCCACGTCAGTTATGCTAGTATCACTAGTAGCACGGTCTGGCTTAGTGTAAAACCATCTGTTTAATATTTTAACGAGTACAGGAGGCAGAAAATTTGCACCGCGATGTAAGACAAGAAACATTACTCGGCTATAATTCTTACTTTTATTGTTTTGGGTTTCATGTGTGAGTCATAGTGCCTCTAAAATGTACTGTTCATAAATTTAGAATACAAGAATAAGAGGTTTCAGTGCACTGAAGAGAGAAAAGTCTGTTCCTCGTGCAGCAGTCTCACATCTTGTAGCTAGGAGCGGGGACTGTGAGTGACTCAAGCTTGACATGTTTAAAAACACAAGCCCAATCCATCAGAGGACAAAGCCGAACCAGCAGCAGCACAATCAGCGTCTCCATGTTGAAATGAAGCAATTTATTTGAGCTATAATGTTCAGCGGCAGCAGCCATCTGTAATTTGACAAACAATGAGGACAGAGCCATTACAAAAGCAGCGCAATTACTTTTCGAGATAATGGGCTGAGTTTGGTTTATGCGTGCCTGTCCACTGGTTTTCTCTGCATGTAAGACAGCTTCTATTGATTTTTTAAAGTTACTTTATGTGGAAAGGCTGTGTATCCATGTGTGTATGCACACGCACCGTCAGCATTTCAGTGAGAAACGATCATAAAAACACCCTTGTTTACCAACTAATAGAAAGAAAGTCAGAAGATGTGAATGATGCTGGTGTTTGACCACAAATCTGGATCTCTAAGCATCCTTGTTCAGTGCAGCATAGTGCATGTTCAGCTGATGATGTCTGTGTTTCAAGGTGAAAATGCCAGGAATGACCATGAAAAATGACCAAAACAGTTGATTTGGAATGAAAATGATCATTCCATTTTAATACCAAATTAAATAATTCCTTATCATGTATTCCTTCATTTCGCTTCAAGTTAATTCCACTTGTTCTGTGTGTTCCCCATAAACTGTAAAGTGAAAGGACAAACCCTAAGACCACATGACCCACGTGATTCTGATGAGCTAAAGTGATGCACATTGGGCGTCCGCCATCTTGGCACAGTCAAGAGTCTCATGACTGCTGGAAATCCCATAAACGGCCGACAAGGAGACAAGGAGAGGGAAGCTGTGAGCGTGGGGAGGGATGATGACAACCATTAAACTTTGAGCTACGTGCTAACAAAGCTAACTTGGAGCTAACAGGAGCTAACCAGCTAACAGAGGAAGGCGGGTTAAAGATATGATATGAAGCGCTGTTAGTGGCTAAAAACCGCGGGTGTGCTACGCTAGGCCTCATTTTCTGGATATCTGGCACCTGTCAATCAAAAGGACACGCCCATAATTAATGAGGCACTTTAGGAACATCTAAACGGAGGAGCTAGAATTTTTTTCACTCCCCTCACAGTTGAAGATAAACCTGACATTCTAAACCTAAAAAGGTTTTTTGAACCAGGCTGTAAACATGTTTAATTCTGCTGTAAAGTTGGCCTTTTTAACATGGGAGCCAATGGGAAATTGCTCTGTTTTGCATCCAGAACCTAGTGGATGAAGGGAACTGCAATTTTTTGCACTTCCGCATGGGTATCACTTTTCTAGCGGGAGGTTCCTGCTTGGTGTTCCTTCATCCTGTGGCTATGAACGACCATATTACCGGCTGGACTCCAGATGAGTCCATACATGTGAAAGTGAAGGAGCATGTTAGAGTTAAGCTGCTGTTTCGAAACTAGAATTAGAATCAAGCAAAAATGGTTCCTACTCTGGTTTTCCTACTCTGCACCACTGCGCTGCCAGATATTTACATCCATGTTTTCTGATTAATAACATGCAGAGATGTGCAGGAAGAACATGTCAGCTGGTCCAGAAGCGCTACCAAGGATGTGCAACTGTTCCACCTGTTTATCCTGTTCCTGACTCCTACCAGTGAACAGCAACAGACATTGTCTAAATTGCACAAACTATTTTTTTTTACTTTTCTTTTTTTTGGTTGTTTTTTTAAAAAACAAGTAGCAGCTTCAATAAAGCTTTACTAAAGAATGGTCATATATGAGGATGAGAACTAAAATCCAGGTTATTTGTAGAAATCTTTGCAAAAAACATGTTGGAAAAATATTTTGTTGCAACTTTTCTGAAGGGATAGAATAAAACTGAATTCACTGTTACTTTATTGAACCTCTGTGTTGCAGGGGCTTGATATTCCATCTGCTATGAGGCGAGAGCCAATGTACGTGGCAATAACGTAGAGGGTGTTTTCACTCTGTTCACTTTCAGCAGTGATAACATGAGTTGTGATTAAATACAGGCAAATTTAGAATTTAATTACCCTGTTTTTCTGCTGCCAGGTGCCTAAATAGGGAATAAACATCTGATGCGTTTGCCGGTTTAATATCTGCCTGAAACCATTATTGAAAATGCAATGCTCATCCTCATTATGTGATTCTTTTCAGCTCTTATCTTTATATGAAAGTCATAAAATTGGCTTTAATAATGACAGAACATGAGGAAAAATAAATTAGAGCTATAATTGGATGCATTTGCATAGAAAGAATGTTGTCACTGAAGCGTATCTACATGCTCTGTGAAATATGCTGAATTGTTAGTGTTCAGCTGCTCAGTAAAATACAATATTTTTATTCATTTCCACACAATGATGATATCAGGGAGTACAGTTGGAAAAAGTGGCAGCCATGAATCCCACAGCACAGTGGTTTAGATTGTTCCTTAAATCTCACTTTAGAGGTCAAAGAAAAAAAAGATTGTGATCACACCGGCTAATCCAAATTGAAAGGGAGGTGTTTGAAATTTTAAAACAGACTTCCTGCCTGCAGCGATTTAAAGGGGACATCAAGAAAGAGGCGACTCATATCAAACTGTAGATAGGTTTAAAATTAAAAAGAAAGGATACAGCTAGAGGGGATATGTGCCGAGAGAGAGGAAGTGAGAACGGCTAGGAAATACAAATCAGGTCAAATGTGGAGGGAGAGGAAATGAGAGAAATAAAACTACTGTCTTTGACCTCAGTCTCTTTAAATAAAGCATTTTCCCTTCAGCAACATGCGCACAGCTGCTCAGCAGCAAATGGATCATGTACTGTTAAAGCAGAATTTTATTCATTTTGAAGACTGTCTGGCTCAGGTGGTGAGTTCTTTCTGTACAGAAGCAGGTCGCTTGTTGGATCGCAGTCAAAATGTGTTAAGTGAACTTTTAGATAATAGGACACAATCATGTTGCCAACAACGTTGACTACAGTCCAATGTGTGCGACAGGTTTGGTGCCTGCTAGAAGCCCCTTTTCACACCCTGGCTGGGCCTGATCATAATGAGATGTGCTCATTTCGCTTTTGCTCCTCCTCAGAAATTCACAGCAGCCAGAGGTGGCCAAGTTCCACCTAAGTTTGTGTTTGGAAACAGAAATGTGGGAGGGATTCACAAAGTTCTCAGACAGCAGGGCAGCATGTTTAAATACCTCACTGTGTCTTAAAGTGGTCAGAAATCCATTAAATTCACATAAAATAATCAAGTTGATTCTGACAGATCTGCTTGAATTTATGGAGCAAGTATTGACTAAAGAAAAAATAATAATATAGAAATCACATTCTCTTAATCAAATGTACTGATTAGTAGCAAAGATTATTATTTTTATACGTATTTCACTTTGGAAAAATGCCACTCTTAAAATAAGTTAAAAAGAAATTCAGGTATTTTTCTTGAAAAAAGCTAAATAAGTCTGACAATGGAACAAGTGAAAATTCACTTGAATAGATTTCTTGGAATAAGACAATATATTCAAACCTTACAAGATATTAAATAAGCTAGAAAAACTTGTTCTTACTGTGCTGTCGCAATATTTTACTAGCATTGGGAAGTTTTAATTTGTGGCTCTCAAAAGTGTTATTTCCCCCTATTTTCTTAAAACAAGTTCCCGTATCTCATTGAAATGTTATTCTTTAGGTGATTGTATTTTATATTAAGCATGATAAGATATTTTGACAAGAATATAGACAAATGCACTTGGTAACATTTGTAGTTTTTACAGCGCATGCATCCAGCCTAAAAATCTAAGACAAATTTTAAATTGAGTGAAATTTTATTTGCATTAAATGAAAGTCACCTTTTTAGGCTTCAAAACTGCAGTTTGATCTGCTCTGTAATGTTTCTGTTTGGGTGTCATGCCGTGCACTCCGCGATGATGAAGGTTTAAAAACTTTAATGACGGATGACGCTCATTAGGATGTGGAAGTGGTATCTCAGCGGTGAGGTCCCACATGGAGTAGCTTTTAAAAGGGGCTTTGCTGAGGATCAATAAGGAGCAGCTAGAAAACAGCATCAAAATCAGCTTAGTCATGTCTGTGCAGGGATTTATCTCAGAAACAATCTAAATCTCTGTACTCAGAGTCTTCTACTGGAACTTGAAGAGGCTTACAATCGAAATCAGTCAACAGAGTGGACTCCAGAACAGATGCTGATACTGCCGTACCGCAGCCAGGTATGCTTTTGTTTTAAGTCTTTATGTAGCTGATTCACCTGCCGACTGAGCCTCTGCTTTGCTTTATGGGCGTATCTCAGCCTTTCCTTCTCTTCTCTATCAGACTGACCACGTCGTTATTTAGCCTTTGCTATTTATCAGCGCTGTGTTTAACAAGAGTTTGGCCTCAGAACAGATAGACTGACAGTACGTGGACCAGTCAGCCAAACAGCAGCTCAGCTGTGATTCAGCTGCGTTTTGATGACAGAAATCAGGTACTTCTCTTTTGTCAGTGTGCCCTTGAATTTAATAATGTAATGTTTATGAGATTATTAGACATTTTTTAATACAGTTACCTGCACTATGAAAGCTGGTTAGATTACATGGAAATGCAACTTTTTTCTGTGAGAGAATTCATTTTTTTTAAAATCAGTATCAGTGTTAGAGGATGTGCTGGGATGAATGTCAGGTTCATGTCCAAAGAAAAAAAAATTCACATAGGTTTAGCAAATTTTCCTTTTATGATTTTTAAAATTAATATTTTTTTTTAGATTTTCCTCTAAAAACTAAATGTTTCATTTTCTACTGGTTCAAATTAATAGTTGCTGACTCAGTCTTAAAAATTGCCCCCCATGTGATGCGGGAATCATTCAGTGTTTTCATGTGGTCTGGTGTTAAAAAAGCTAAATGAACATCACAAAAAGAATCACAATCCAAACAGAATCAGCTCCCCCAGAATGCAAAAGAATCATATCAGGAGAAAAGCATGTTGTCCCAGCCTACAGCTGATGTACAGATAATGAAAATGTCAGCTAAACAATCATGACTGAAGATTGAACGAGTGAAGTTTATTTAAAACTAGAATCAGTCTTCTGATTACGATGTTGCTTTAGAAATAGAAAACAAAAGCATAGCAGAAATAACAACAAAACACACAAGAACAAAAAAGAACCCACATCAGAAGGCATGTCTCTGGCCACTTTGTTTTTTTATTTGTAAATGTAGTTTCCATATTATCTACCTAAACTATGTCTACATATGCTGCCCTGATCCAAAACAACTTACAAATAGATTAAACACTGTTCCTGAGCTCCAGCGTCCCTTCGGATCCAGATCCAGTGCTGGTTTAGAGCTGGTGCTACAGCCTGGTTGTAAATGAGAACTGGTTTGGTTTCCCACCGTCAGAAAACCGTCACAGAGCCGAGTCATTGCATCAGTTTAAATATCCTCTAACACCTTTTATCCTGGCTCCAGACCGTTTATCCTGACCAGAACAACAACCGGTCACATTTAGCTTTTTCTCTCAGTGCAAACTGAAGTCTTCATTTCATCAGTCTAGACTTTTAGTGCTGTTTTAGACAAGTTGGTGTATTCTCTGTAGCACAGACCAGCTTTTAAAACCCATCCAACAATTGGAATAAATGCAGCAGCAAACACCTGAAAGGTGTAACTTGAGCTTCAGTATGCTGTAAGGAAGTCTAACAGCAGGAACCTGATGGGAACATCCATGCTCCATGCTTTTGGTCTGACTTTTAGCTCGTCGAAAACACAACCATCGATGTAAGCAAAGCAGGAAACAGAAAGCACTGTTTCTCAGCTGGATGGGAAGCAGCTTTGGTACCAGTCTGGTGGAACCCCCCCCCCAGGGATCTTATTTTAATTTTATATGGGCTTGAATTTCCTCACTGCAAACCCAGCCAGGTGGTTTACAACATCAGATGGGATCTAAAATCTGAATAACTTGGATGATGGTCAGACAGCGTCTGTCTCCGTGCCCCTCATTCTCCCCTCCTTCACCTGCTTTCCAGTCATTTCTTCCCACTTCCACTCTGAGTGTTTTTCTCTTTATTTCCCTTCCTTTTCTTGCTGTAACACTCTCTATTGGTCCTCATTCCCTCTTCTGTTTCTTTACTTTCCTCCTGGCTGTCTATTATGTTAATAATCTCTGTGCATGTGCGTGTGTATGTGTTGGTAAAAGAGACAGGACAGAGGGAGCATAGGCAATTAAATCACTGTTTTCCCCAAATTTAATGTCTTGTTTTAGCAAACTGCTGCCACCTGATTTAAGAGGCGCTGGAGAAATGTTTTACTACCTACTCGGGTGTTGTTTTTATTTAAACCTCCTGACATAAACACCTTTCAAAACAACTTCATGAACTATCGCTCTGGCCTCTCTAGTTATTTAAGATTGTTTTTTAAAGTCAGTAAATCCCACTTCTAAAAAATAAGTAAAGTTTGCGATCATGCCTTTGACTGTTAAAGGAGAAGTTCAGTATTTCTCAACCTAGATCTATGTTGTAGCATGAAATACGATCATTTACTCACCCAGATAGTTTTGGTGCAACTGGAACTCCTTCGGAAGATATTTAGATGCACACACAATCAGCATACGTCCATATAATGGGAGCGATCGGGGCAAGTGCGGCTCGGCCGCTAGATAAGGCATCATCTGCCACAGAACTCCTTCATTTTACCAAAGTGTTGTTAGCAAATGCTAGTCCCATCCCTCTGTGACCTGGAAGCAGCTTCTACTTCCTTTGGTGTTGCCATTCAGTGGCAGCTAAGCCTCTTGCGCTTAGCTGCCATGGCGATGACGTCACTACCATGCGCCATGGAAAAAGGGCAAATTCCCTCATATATCACTCCGTACTGTAGGACGGTCCGCTACTTGCTAAGATAATAGCAGCAGCTTTTGTTTCCACTTATTTTTCTTTTTGTGTTCATATTTACATGCTGGCAAAGCCTATTAATAATTTCTAATAAATATGGCCGTGAGCGGGAGTCGGAGACAGAGAGATGAGGACAGAGCTACTAACAAGTTTTTAGGTCTCAGTGCTTCCAGGAATCAAAGGTGACTTTAGCTGTGTAGCTGTCTGTGGACTTTATTCTTCCTCTTTCCCCGTACGCCCACTAGCTTTATGTTATCTGACAGACAACAACCTCTCTTTCACCTTGTTGCACTTCCTGGCAAAGCAGCAATCCTTTAAAAACGTCGCTCTGAGAAAGAGGACGCAGTGATTGAAGTATTTAGCAGCAGGCCCTGTTGGCCAGACAGAGAGGAACGGATTCTTTATGAAGCTGTCAGAGTTTTTCTACTCAGCTTTAGAGGAAACGTCAGCGCTGCCGGCATCCATACGGGCTGTTAAAGTTCAGCTGCTGCGCCTGTAAGACTCTTATGTCATATCATTTCACCAGAAGAGATGGGGAACACGGCCACCTAATAATGTTCAAATAATGTTCAAAAAAGACACATGCAAGGCAGGGTGAGTTTATCTGTAAAGCATATTTCATGTATAGGACATTTAAGATATTTTAGCCTACAAACAAACATCACAAACATTATAGCGGGGATAGCTTACATGTTCTTACACGTCTTATAGCTTACATGTCTCAGAGTTAAGTTGCATCATAATTTAGAGGCATCCCCCAAAAAAAAAGTTATTTGAGGAGGAAGCAACATCTTAAACTTCTGTTTCCGCCCTGCTGTTGAAAACTGAAAGATTCTGCATGCAAAACCAAGCAGCAACCTATGGCTGAGATATGTGAAGCTTATGTGGAAGCGCCAAAAAACTGCAGATCCCCCCTGCTCCACTAGGGGCTGGCTTCAAAATGGAGTCAATCCACATAGACTCCCATGTTAATAAGGCCAACTTTATAGCAGAAATAAACATGTTTACTGCCGGTACAGAAAACCATTTTTAGCGTCAGGTCAGGTTTACCTTCATAACCACTGTGGGGTGAAGGAATTTATTAACAACTCATCCGTTAGTTTTTTATCGTTTAGATTTCATCTTAAAATCCTTCATAATTAGGGGCCTTTTGATAGACAGGTGCCTGATATCCAGCAGCAAGGAGGCAGAGGGTAGAATCACTGCGGTTTATCGCTAGCTAATCACATGCTTTAGCTTTAGCCTGACTACCTATTTAGCTGGTAAGCTTTGTTACGATATATCTATGGGCTGAGTCTTCAGAACTGCACTTTTTACCTTTTTAATCAACTTCTTCAGGTCATATTTTCATCTACAGAGTTAAAAAAAACCTGGAAATATATATGAATTATGTGTATTTATGACACCTAAAGTACTTTCATTTCATGCTATACCTCACACAACACACAATGCTTCTCCCACAAATACTCAGTAATTCCTTGGGGATCAATGAAGTTAGCCCTGATCTAATAGAGAGAGATGTTGCTTTGATTATGAAAACAGCAGGTTTCACCACTTAGCTCAGAAACAGCAGATGTTGATCTAAAAATATTTAAAATGACTCATTAAACCTTCGCACAGTGAGAAACAACTCAAGAAACTTCACTTCTTTATGATAACTGACCAGTGATGCCACAGATTACTTGAAAAAGAAGTCTGATTGCTGATTAATTCTTTAAAAAGTAATCTAAATACATTACTGATTACTACAGTTTAGAAGTTACTAAGTTAGATTAATAGTTACTTTATTAGTTAAACCACCAAACATAAAAATAATAACTGATTTTTTTTGGGTGTACTTCACTGAATAAGGATCACTGAAAAGACGTGCAAAGTAGTTATGTTTAAGACGCTTTAAGATCCTGGCTTTAATGACATGACTGATGTTGTGCTGATCGTATGGCTGCTCTGCTAGCAGTGGCTAACTTTTAGCTCCACTTTTTGTCAGGCTGAGACAGATTTTCATGCTAACCCTATTACTACTTGGGTAATTTTACAACAACTGAGTGATCTGAATTGTTTGAAGTTAATACAGTGATAGCAGCCTGGTCTCTCATTAGATGGATGCATGTGAATGTAAATATCAAAGGGGTACCAGAGGGATTAGTAACTGCCTGGTTTTAGTTTTAGGGTTTTCAGACGCTGGAACGTCCCATAAGCTACAGGCTAAAGATGTTTCCATTACAACCAGCAGATAAAACAGATCATATGTATCAATAGTGAAAAATCCTTTAAAAAAAATACCAGAATTTTAATTTCTTGGATGGAAACCATTTAATTTTTCGACTGCATCGGGTGGCCTGTGGGAATCACACAGGTTTAGGGCCCCCAGTGGCCAAAAGTTACATGCTTATCAGTTGAAAGACACATCGCATAATCTTCTAACCTTAAAAACTCCAGACTGAGTTGAGTTTTTACTGGCTGGAGAGAGCCCACAGATCAGGTAAGATGAAAACCTACAAATTAAAAATCCCCAAAGGGGTTACTGCAGCGCATTATCACGAAACTTTATCCAGCTGTCCTCAATTTCCCAACAAAAACAAACAAAGCTGCTCAGATCTCAGACAGCGGAAACCTTGACCCAACCAGCAGGTCTCAGCATAGCAACCAGTCATATTTCAACAGCTCAAAGTGGTATTTACAGCTGAATGGGAGAGGGGGTTTTGTGCGCTGTTGAGCTACACTGATGCGTCTCATTGTGTTGTGAGTGTCGAGCCAATGCTCTCACGGCGAACGAGCAGGTGGCAGCGCAGGTTGTTACTCAAGGACGCTTGACAGTCTGGCTTTTGAGAGAAAAGAGATTGTTCAGCCGCAGAATAGATTTATTTAACCACTTCAGCGAGGAGAAGATGCTGCTTTCTTTTCAAATCATATCTTTTCACCGGGATGTTATGCTGCTTTCAGTCAGGATGATGAAAGAGTCAACTGCTCACATACACACCACCTCCTTTCTTCCTCGTAGTCTGAAACTGTTGCGCCCAGTCACCGGCTGCATTAGAGGACACTTCTGAGCCTGCAGCATGCTTTTACAACCATCTCTGTGGATTAGAAAATGAAAATAGCAGAGAAAAAAAAAGAGTTTTTTCTTCCTTTTATCTGTTTTGTTCATCTGTTCCTTTGCAAGGGTCCCACGAGGTTAAATAGAACTTGATTAGTTTTGTCAGTCTGGAAACATCAGGGGCTGCTGTGTTTGTACATGGAGCCGATTTCATCCCATAATGGGAGACTTGGGGAAAAAAAACCCACAATGTGCTAATGTGGAAACCAGTTTCTTTGAAGCTGGAGAGTTTTGATCATATTCTCCCTTCAAATTTTCTGACATGTCAGCTTTGAGGAGTGCCTTTAGTAAGCAACACTGTGAGCCACAGAGGGTTTTGTTATTAAATTTAGAAAATCTTTTTAACTTATTTATGCTCATACTGGGGAGAAGGGGAAAAAGGCTGGGGAATATGTGTCTGGCCGGCTCACTGTATGGACAGAACAGGAGGGAATTTTTGTATGTTTTTATAAGAAATTAATAAAAGAGCTTTTAAAATATACATTAAAAAAAACAAAAAAAACATACATTTTCAACCATTTTTTTTGTAGAATAGATGTATAAGAAAAGCCTTAGCCCAGTTGACATAGAGTCCATGTATACTAAAATTACATAGGTAATTAATTCATTTAAAGCGGATCAATGCAAGTCTGGGTATGTTTACCATGCAGTGCGCACCCCAAAGCTGTAGGGGGAGCTCCAGAGCGAGAAACCAGGCGACAGATGAAGAAGAATGTTGTAAACAGAGGCATCTTACGGTTGTCTTGAACAGGCTACGGCTAGTTAGCATGGCTTCAAAGGCATCTAGTAAAAGTAATTATCAGAGCAGTATAAAAGCAAATACTGAATCGCGGAGTAAACATGCATATTTGTCCAAACGGATTTACGAGCGGCCTTATAGCGCTAGTCTCGTGTATCGCGAGACCTCCAAACCAAAACAAGCGCGAGCGTCAATGGGCTAAACTGCAAGCGCCGTTTCTGGTAGGGGGAGACCCGATGGAGGAGCAAATGTCTGCTTTTTCATCAGAACAGGTCAGTCAAGCAAAATACTAACTTCCAAGCTGCTGTATGACGATGATAATGCTGCATAGAGCCGCTTTAAATTTGTTTTCAGTGTAGAATAAAACAACAACTACTCCCTTCACTTATTTAGAGAGAGCATAGAAAAACACAAAGTATTTATTAAAAGATGTTTAACCAATTTATCCATTTACTTTGCCATCATTTTTCAATGATTCTTTACAAAAAAATATATTTCAGCAAATGAAATAATTTAGATAAACAGTATGTTACTGCAGTCCAGAAGGCTTGTATGAATACATTTAGTGTGTGTTCTCAATGGGCTGTGGATTTCCTGGTTTCCAGTTTCACTCTATGCTTTTCATCATATTGTTTATAGGGAACCAGCTTAGCGCTGTTTCTGAATGAATTTGAATGTATTAAATAAATTGGTTGGATAAGTTTAAGCCGACATGAAAGCTGTTTGGAAAAAAGGAAACAAATAAATGAATGAAATCATAAAGTTGATATCCCCTCCAGCCAGCATTGTTTATGTTCAGTTGCTCCTTATGGTGCCTTCTATTTGTTCAGGTGCAACTTTACAAAAGAAACATGTAAGGTTTCAGACTTGACTTTGAGCACAGATGCTGATTTTAAACTAAAACCATCCAGTTTCCTAATAGCAGCAACAACCTGATGACTTGAGAGCAAAACAAAGCCTTTAAGCTTGAAGCGGCTGAGGCAGGAATCTTGACCCATGCAGTGAGTTGGAATAAGCTGCTGGTCATTTCCTTCTGTGATTGCACTGCATTGATATTTCACCCCTTACACCATTCTTCTTATACCACTTTTACAATACATCTGTGCTGGTTGAGGAGCTGTTGTTGGAAAGAAAAGCCCCAAAATGACTCCTAGGTTCAGTTTGCCACTGAGGGGCGATCCATGTATTGATCTAAACACACACACATCCATACTTGCCTCACACACACAGGGATAAATGATTTTAACTCGGAGGAAATCAACATAATTCACACACCAAAACAAGGCATGACCAGCAGGCTGTGTGTGTTTGAGATGGTCAATTTCCCATCTGAGAATCAGGAGCTCTTGTTTGCTTATCTCCTCAGTCTCCATGCATTGTGTGCTGTCCATCATCTCGTCCCTACGGTGCAGCCCTGTGTGCTGTTGTAAGATAAATCCGAGCTTCATGTATAATTCAGACCAGGAATGTGCAAAACCATGTCATGGTTTTTGCTTCCCGACTACCAGTAGTTCAGACGTGTCCTCTGTGGAGGACATTTTTAAACCTCCTTAATAATCACCATTAGCGGTCGAGTGTTGGGAACTTCTTTCTTTTTTTTTCAAGGAAAAAGGCGTCCATTACTGCAGGAAAATGTTATGGGAAGAGTGAAAGTAGGTGCTTCAGTAGATGACTGTGCTGGGTTTGGGGAAAAAAACACTACATTTCTTTAAATTACCA